>NJFT01000168.1:0-90739 GCA_002221725.1 Scedosporium boydii
AACAAAAAAGGCGGAGGACAGGCAGCTTACCCTTGCTTTTTTTCCTGTACAAAAAGGATTTTTATCCTCGAAGGCATCGCCACCGTCGTCATTTCTGTGCCCCTCTACACATTGCTTCCCGATGACCCCTCGACCGCCAAATTCTTGTCTCCGGACGAAAGGCAGTTTTTGGTCCTACGCCTTCGACACGAGCCTGGATCGGCACATTTCCACGCGGAGAATTCCGACAAAATGACATTCCGTCAAGTTTTGGCTGCCCTCAGAGACTGGAGGATTTATATTGCGGTGGTATGTAGTTGGCGCCCCCAATATAGCTATAAATACTAGGCTTGGTAAAGGAAGTACTCGATGACTAACAATGTCGGCAGATTATCTACTGCGGCAACACAGTTGGCGGCTATGCGTAAAGGCCTTTCCCAAATACCACCCAAGGAAATGAGGAGAACGGTTTTTACTAACTAGTGGACACCGTCTAGTTTTTCGTTCACAATTCCGAGCGTTATTCGCGAGTTGGGATATAGTGCCGCAAACGCCGTATGTACTCTCCTCTCCGATGCGACCTTGGCCCCCCTGTCCCTTCTGAGTTGGGAGGTGAAAAGTGTTGACCGATCACTAGCAACTATTAACTATTCCGATCTACGTCTTGGCGATGATCTGCACAGTCGGCGTGGCCATAGCGTCAGACCGCGCGAAGCAGCGATACAGCTACATTCTTCTCGGCGCTGTGGTGGCATCCTTAGGCTTCATCGCCTTGATCGCATCCCCGCGTCCAGGCTGGCCAGGCTTGACCTACGGCTTCCTCTTCTTAGCTTCTAGCGGTGTTTATTCCTGCATTATACCTACTATCTGCTGGATTGGTACGTTCAACGCTGTTCACACCAGAAGAAAAAAAAACGAACGCAGATTCATGTCGGCCGAATGCTTACACGCCCTCTTTAATACATGAATAGGCAACAACCTCGCACCCTCTAGCAAGCGGGCCATCGGCATGGCTGCCCTAATCGGCGGAGGCAATCTCGGCGGCATCGTCGGCAGCAACATTTTCTTGGAGCAGGAGGCGCCTCAGTACTGGACCGGCTACGGCGTTTGTCTCGCCATCAGCCTCCTGGCCATCGTGGCCACGCTTATCCTGCGGAGGGCGTACCTGAGGGATAACCTCGCCCGCGAGAAGATGACCGAGGCTGAGATCAGGGCGAAGTACACCGACGCTCAGCTTGCCGAGCTGGGCGATCGCAGCCCGTATTTTAGGTATACTCTTTAAATTTCATCCCTGGAAAGGAAAAAGTCAAAAGAGATAGCTAAAGATTAGATTGGGGACCCGTATGAAACTGTAATCCGGGTCTGCACTCGTGCGCGCGGTATCGGCATGTATGCGATGTCTATGGTATCGTGTTAGCTCGAACGAACTGATAAAATAGTAATAAAACAACTGATGCTTGATGAGGAGACGGTGGGATTGTGGTGTTGACACACGCAATTTCTCCCATAATTCGCTGGACTTCTTCTCTCTTCGGTAATTCTACTGTGAGGTCTGAATATCATCATTACCAAAGAGCTTTGACAAAATGAATCCTTGCCTCGATGATGGCGGAAAATTGATCGTTGGCACGTCCAACTCAGCGATGCCACCGAAAGGGATGCACAGAGGCGAAAGGCCATCACACAAAGGTCCGAAAATACAACCCCAGTTCCGAGGTTGATACGTGCCGAATTCTCCGGTCTGTAATATAATCGAAAGGGTTCATTTTAAACCCATTGGTTACTTCCTCGAAAAGCATGAGTACAAGAAAGTACTGTCCTTGGGGCGATGAATTCCTGCCGAGTTTAATAGCCCATGGACATGGACCAGCAGCAGTGGCTATGCTTTGCGCTATTCATCCCGGAAACGAGAACGGAATGGTCAGGTTCACGTCCAAAGAAAGGCGGAATGAATGTCCGGCGGACGGTTCGCATTATTCGTGCCTGTCATTCCACACTCCCAGCAACTACTTCTCTACTTCATGCACGAGGTGGCATGAGACTGCCACTCCGCCGTACTCTTCAAGGCCCGACTAAGTCCCCATTGGTCCCTATTGGGTTAATAGGTACGCCGGCCGTACGCCCTTGGTCAGTGGCAGGCTTAAGCTGGAGAGTGGAGGACTCGCATCGTTGTGTCGCTGATGGGTTCTCCTCTTCCGTCAATGAGTGGGTTTGGAAGAAGGCAGAGGGCACTCTCGATGATATTCTTGGACGCAGTCGAGCACCAGATCGTCCGAACCATAAGAAAGTTTCAATGCCCCAAGGACCACATAGGTCTCACAAGGCCCAATCGGGGACCCAAAGACCAGGTGGTGATGTTTGGTCGACTCTGGGGTGCACAACTTGCATCCCTTGGCGCATACGTATGATGCCGGATGCATGCGGTAGGTTGCAGACCGTAGGGCAAACTAGCATCACCGGCGACTAAAGCAGCAGACTGCACGGACAGAGACAAAATCCCAACCGTTGACACGATTCGTGCCAGTGCATCTTCATTCTCAGCTGTCTCGACCAACGCCACGATAGTATGACTGCTCTTCGTGGGACTTCGCTTCGATCCGCCACAACTGAAGAAGAGCGCACGCAAATCACACTCTTGAATTATACTGTAGACAGCCACTATCACGCATCGTCCGATGGCATGTCAGATTTGAATCTAAAACGAATCAATCGGCTATGAAGTGCTGAAAGAGCGCAGGCGACAATTATCAAGATTCAAGCCCGCCCAGCTTGGGCATCCAGTGAACCACCCCGCCGCGTTACGATGATGAGACAGGGCTAACAGGAACTTTTATCATTTATTTACTTATTCTTTCAAGCGAATGGCTAAATCGGGCGACGTGAGAACTGATCCTGTTGAGTCCGGCGCAGCTGACAGTCCAAAAATGCGAACGAGGAACATCGCGAAGGGGAGAGAGCACGACCCCGATATCTCCAAGGGCAAATTCATTAAATGCTTAAAGAAATGGTTCGTTCAACATTTGCATCACAGTCGAGTGTATCTGCAACAGAGTATTTGGCCTAATCAAGGTTTGCATTGCATTTATCGCCCTGTAATGGATATCTGATTAAAAGAATATGTCCAGTCCCAATTGCCAATGCCGCGACCCAAGCTCCAACGAACAGCCTGAAAATTAGGCTAAGATCTCGTCCTCACAACCGCGCGGGGATGGGATTTTCTATCTCGAGAAAGGAAAAAGGAAAAGCATTGAGTAGAGTAAATCGATGAAGGTTGAAAAAAAATAAAAGGAAAAGAGGATATGTTCATTCTATAGTCGACTCTAGTCTTCTCTAGCGTGCACTGCCCTACCCATGTTATATATACCAGCAGTTTCCGTTAAACAATAGTTCCTGTGATGAATTTGATCATGCCCGATTTCTCAAGTCATTAATCATCCCCAGCACGTTGCTGCTGCCAGTTGTTTTTTTGGGTTCCGAGAACAACAAAGGTATAAAAGATTAACAAAAGAGAAGAAAAACAAAGAGACGAAAAAAGACCAGTTAACCGCGCAACGTGTATATAAGACCCACACACACAGAAACGCCCTGAGAGTTTGCTCGCACACTTAGACGGAGAATCGGAACCTGGGGCTCTCCTCACCCATGGCCTCGATCTCCTCCTCGGTCTTGCCCTCCATGAGGTGGTCGAACTTGCCCTCATCGCGGAGCTTGTTCACGCGCTTGAAGTGCAGGTGAAGAACGAGGTTGATAGCGAAGGAGACAGCCAACATGCCAATGCAGACGGCGTAGCCGACCGTGAACTCCGGGGCCCACTTGTTGGCGAAGAGGAAGGGGGAGGCAATGCCGGAAGAGTTACCGAAGGTAAGGTGCATACCGGTGGCGAAGGCGCGCTTGCCGTAGCGGGGGTTGTTGGTGGGGACCCAGGCGAAGGCGATACCGGGCGAGACGAAGATACCGACAGCGACGAAGAAGGTGCCTGCGTAGGACACAGCGGAACCCTTGTTGGCGAGGAGCATAGCGTATCCGACCATGGAGACAATGATGCCGCCCATGATGAACGGGCCACGTTGCTGGATCTTATCACTGTACCAGGCGCAGGTGACGTAAACAATGGCGCCGACGAAGTAGACAGGGACAGTCAGGGCCTGGACCTCAGCAGCAGACCAGTGGCCGATACCCTTGATAATGGTGGGGAGGAAGACGACGAAGGAATAAAGCATGGTGAGCATGGGGAAGAGGGCGATGCAGTTGGCCCAGGTCTTCCAGTCCTTGATACCATCGATGACATCCTGCTTAACCATGTTGTGAAGGTTGTGGGCTTTGCCGATCTGCTGGTGGTGGATCTTCTTGAGAATCTGCCTATCCTCGGTGTTGAGGCACTTGGCGGTGTCGGGGCTGTTGGGCAGAACAAACGGAATGATGAGGCCCGTGAGAATGGTGGGGACACCCTCGATGACGATGATCCATCGCCACGCGCGCCATCCGGCAGCATGGTCCATGAAGCTGATACCATACGCCAGGAGACCACCAATGAAACCCGCAGCAGCAGCTGTGGCGTAGAAGAAGGAGATACGAAGAGCGAGCGTCTTTCGGCCGTAGAACATGGAAAGGTATAGGACGACACCGGGGAAGAAACCGGCCTCAGACAAGCCGAGAAGGAGACGGCAGGCGACGAGTCCACCAAGGTTCTGAGCGAAGGCGCTGAAGGTGGAGACAATGCCCCAGGCCACGGTCAAACCGGCGAGATAACGAGCGGGTTGCATGCGCTTGATGATCATGTTGGAGGGAGCTTCAAAGAGCTGTTGTTAAAACAGTCAGTCGATGCACTAGAAGGGGAGAGAGAGAGGCGGGGGAGGGCAGCATTGGCTTGTCAACAGCAACAAGGCAGTCGGTTCACAGAAACATACACAGTAGGTAACGAAAAGAAGAGAGACGGCCAACTGGAACTCGTTGCCCTTGAGCTTGAGATCAGTTTCGAGACCGAACAGACGGGCATTTCCGATATTGACTGGAAAAAGACGGACAAGTCAGCTTGGCTATTCGATAGACGGGACTGCACATCGCAAAATAAACCGCTTCGTTGGGAGAGAAGGCGCATACCTCGATCCATCATGTTCATGAGATAGACCCACATGATCATGGGGACGATGCGAACGTCGAGCTTCCTGGTGACCCTCCTGACATCGACGGGGTTGAGGATCTCGGAATCAGCGGCATTGGGGGCGGATTCGATCTCGCCGACGCCGGACGAGGAGTCCCAGGAGGGACCGGTGGCCTTTTTCTCGTTTTCGTGTGTCGACATTGTTGTTGCGATGTCACAAGTCTTTTTTGTCGTGGTTGGAAGACTGAAAACCGAAGAGATGTTTGGAGGTGGGTTGTCCTGCCTCTTTATATAAAAAAGAGAGAAACCGAAAGAAGTGAAACCTTTGGGGGGTGCGGAACTGGACCGGGCAACTGGAGATGAAAGAAGAAAAAGAGAAAGGTCTCGGAACCTTTTCCTTTTGTATCAAATTATTTTTAGGTGGAGCAAGGAATGGAAGGGTAGGGAAGGGAAGGAAGGACCCAGAGAAGTGCTGATGTGCAGTGCTGCTGGTTGCAAGGGATGATGGAAGGGGGGAAGAAACAAATTGCAACGGAGGCGGATGGGGCGTTTAAAAAGACCGAGACAGCGTCTGCATCTCGCTCTGTGATCTTGCGGCTATCCTTCGGCTGAGAGCAGAAAGGATCAACGGATAAAAGCAATGACAAGAGAGATGGGATACATTGGATCGTGAGGAAGAGGCGTGAAGAGAGAGGCTGGGAGGTGTGAGAGGCGTGGAGAGAGAGAGAGAGAGACGTCGGAATGAAGCCAAATCGGGCCGCACCCCCGTTCCCCCCCGGTGGGTCAGTCACTTAACTCCCACTCCCCGTGTCTTGTCCCTCTTTTCCCCAGCCGGGGAAACTAGGCTTGGGTCGCAGTACTAGGTTAACGGACTCGCAGGAAAGGATGGGGCGAAATGGAGCAGATGGGGCCAAGATGGGGCAAAGTGCTATGTTAGAGATTGGGGGGGAGGGGCGCGAGAGATGGCAAGATGTGGACAGGGAACATGGACATGGTCAAGGACATGGATAGACAAGAATGGACAAGGATGATGGGGGTGGGGATATGGATACGGGACGAAAGGAAGTTTCTTTTTTGGAATTTGGGGATACTCAGATTCAACGAGATTTCTCTCGGGGTGTGGTGTGTGGTGTGTGGGTGTGTGCGTACGTTGCGTACGTGCAGGAGTGGGAGGCAAAGGAAACCTCATCTTCTCAAAATCTCAAATCTTACCCTTGCGGGCGGGTTGAGGAACCACGCACGAATGATGCATTTGGCGACCTGCGATGCGCCCAAGCACCAAGCCACGACCACCGGGCATGAGTCGCCAAAGAATGCTCAAAATGCCAAATGGCAATTGGCTCCGGAGGAGGGAGAAGGAGTGAAGATGGTTCGTGATTATCCACCGCCAATGCTCCGTTCCTCTCGACTTGCATCCGCTCATGCTGCTGCTGCTGCTGCTCCTGTGTCTTCTTCTCACATCTCACTCTTGCTCCCAGCTGGCTAACAAGAGTTGAACAGTGTAACCACGTCGACTCATATCTCACTGATTCGAGATGCGGCCAGGGTGGCGCACGAAATGTCGGGAAAAGGATACGAACAGACGGAGAGCTGTGTAAAAACTATTACAAGCCATGGGCAGGAACGCAGGGTTGGAAAGGACGAGTCTGGGAGTACTTCGTACGATGGTGGTCACGCCGGCCCCCTGTCAAGTCTACCATGTGTCCGCTGTGGAGCTGCGCTAAACTACACTTCTCTCTCCGCAGTGGGCAGTTCATGGGAGCATGGGTTTATGGTTAATGAAACGGAACGTACTACTTTGTGCACTAGTTTAGTACGAAGTAGTAGACTTTGACAAGGGAGAGGGGAAAAGGGAACGGGAATGGCAAATCGAAAGAGAAGAGAAGGGGATACAAGTGGATCTGGGAATGAAGGATGGAGAACGGGGAAATAGTACGAAGTAGTTGGTCCCAGCTCTGTCGTCGTTCATTCTCCCATTTCCCATTTGTCTGGTCCAAAATATGGAGTGTTTATTTGCCAAGCTAAAAAAGTAACATTGAGCCAAGCAACGCGAATCATGCATCCTTCATTATTGTGATGTAACCCGCAAGGGCCAAGGTCAGGTCAGGTTGGAAGCCATTCATCATTCATCCCTATCCCTTGGCGACGCCAAGCCCAACGAAGCCAAGCTTATCCCAAAGAGCCAGGCCGCTTTTGTTTGGTTCATGTTTCCTTTTTCTTTTTATTTTGTTCCTTCTATTCGGAGGATAATGTCTCTCTGCCAAGGGACGGGTCAAAAAGGCAGGAATGGAAAATAAAAATAAAATAAAATAAAAAAAATGTTAAATCAATTCTTCGGTTTATATCCTCCCTCCGAGTTATACCAAATTTTTATTTATGTCTTCCATGGCCTCCCGCTCCGATCATTACGGGATTAAGTCGACCGCGTAGCACAAGCTCGGGTGGGCGAGCCCCAATTCATCTCGTCTGCGAAATACACTACACTACATCGCCCGTACTCAATACTTTCGCATACACTTTGCGCTCGGTAATCTGCGAAAAAAGTACGTTCTTTGTATGGTCGCATCCTTCCCCCAGGTCCCTGCAATATGGTGGGTGGCGCCCCGGTTGCTTCCCCTCACTGGCCCTCCCTTCTGTCCTTGTTCCCCGGTGTCGCCTCCGAGTGAACCAGATCTCCCCTTTCTCCTCCTCCGGTATTGCATCTCTTATCATACCGCCACTCAATACATACATCTACATCAGGGAAAAATCACCCGCCTTTTTTAAGCCTCCACGGCAAGGTAATCTAGATAAATGGAAATGTGGAGGCAGATTCGCCCGCCCGAAGTGGTGGATACACCGAGATAGACTCAACGGGTAAAGATGGAGAAATGGAGAACTGGAGACTTGCCAATCCCATTCTTCTGGTTTAGCGCATTCGCATTTAACTTGTACGAAGTAATTATTTCGTCGCATACCATCTGCAAATAAGACCAATATTACTCGGTCACGCAAGATTAGCTCACGGGCGGCCGCGTCCATTTCTCAGGTGGAGAGGAGACGGCGAGAGGGGAAAAGATTTTGCGCTGATCTTCTCCTTTCCGAGCGCAAAGACACCATGTATTTTCGTACTATTGCATCGTTACTTCGTAAACGACGAACTAGTGAGGGAGCACAAAGAACAAAATTGTAATTCCTGATGGTGGTGGAGTGCACCGAATGAAAGGATACACCGAAGGGAGTCGAAAAAAAAGAACAAGAAGAAAAAGAAGAAGAAAAGAACTGAAACAGCGGCCACGTTGGCCCGCCTTGCCTCACCCAAAACCCATTCCTACTCTGTAGCGTACATACCCCCGTATGGCCCCCTCATCTTGGCGTTGCGAGTGCGAAAGTACAGGTGCATAGGATTACAGGTACAAGAGGTACTTTTGTTGCCGTTTAGAACAGAAAAATAAGGCCAGATCCAGCATTCCACACACCCAATGAGAAGGTCATGCGGGCGCAAGATGGGCAATTTGGATCTGATCTCACAAAAAGGTTGCAAGTGGCGAGCGGTGTACCATTCCTGCTTCTCCTCGCAGGAAAGTGACTTGGCTTCGGAGAAATGCGACAGTGGACTGGGCTGCGCGTACCGTTATGGGCTGGTGCAGCGCACGAAGGAGGGTAGGAGGGAAGTCAGAGGCAGGGCCACGAACGGTTAGTAGCTGAACTTGGCCATGTGGCATTTCGCCGAATAAGCCCATCTCCAGCGGTCCAACTTAAGATTGCTGCATTCTTCGAGATTGGGGAGGTCCTGATTGGCCTGCGTCTGGTTCGATCTGCGTCCCCATGGGCCATAGTCAATTTGTACAGAAGTTACGAAGTTACCTGTGTACTTCGTATGGAAAAGGAGCCAGACAAGGAAGAGACCAACTCTAAAATGAAACGACCTCGCAGTGATTGGTCGGACAAGAGGCGATCATACAATTGGGCTTGGCCACTAACTGTACACTAAAAAGCTGACAGGCCCCCGGATAAGACCAGGCACCTGGGTAGCATTGAAATACTCTGGGGGAGGAGAAAAAAGAGGAGAGGCGGAGAGAAACTACGGGAGGAGGGGAAATGGGGAAATGGGGAGGCGAATACAAAATAGGAATAAAAATGGAGAATAAAATGGAGCATAAAATGGGGCATAACAAGGGGCAACATGGGGCAATGCGACATACTTGTCCATACAAAGTGAGCAACTTGGTTAATTAATTTGTTTAAACGTAACCGACGCGGTCCAGAGCCTTGGTATCGTTCAAGGGACATAAAATTATATAATTTGCAAGTCAAAATCGCGATATAATCGAGTCGCGATGAAATATAGCCCTTAGGTGTTGAAGTCCATGCACCAAAACTCACACATCCTGGCGTCATCGCCAGGTCCGAGTCCGAGACTAAGACCGCTTCTCGCGCACACCCGGATTTCTAGAAGACCAAGAACCGCTTCTGCCAGCTTCGAAGCCACATGGCTCGGAGGAGCATCCCCTGCTTGGGATGCCTGGGCAAGCCGGGTGGCTGCATCCGCCAAGCAACAGCACGAGTCTTGGACAGACACTCACTCACACTCACATTCACACACACACACACACACACACACACACACACACATATACTCAGAACGCACCCCCCGCCCCTTGTCATTGTTGCCCATCCCACACACAGCCTTCCATTTTGCTTTCTCTTTCTTCTATCCTCCCCCCTTATTTGTTCTAGTGTCTGCTTGGCACTGCGGCATTGTGCCATTCTCTTCAAATCGATTGGGCATCCGCCCCCCTCGTCGAATCCGTAGAACCGACGCCGGTCAAAGGGAGCACGTGGGCGTTGTAAGGATGGCGGCAGGACACTTATCTTTTTTTGGTTTTCCCTGGGAAAATGTTCGCCCGGATGCCAGCAGGGCCCTGTCGGTAGATGCCCGCGTGGCCTCTCCGGTCTTGGGTCTTGGGAAGCTTCTCCCGAGTTTATAGCGTATACTACACTAGTGCAGGACTCGGCCATGCGCCCGTGGGCTTTGACGTTGAGCCCTTTTTTTTTTTTTTTTTTTTTTTTTTTCCCCTTGGCACTTCGGAACACGGACGTTCTGCGATGCGAAAGAAGAAGGAGAAGAATGTGAAAAAGAAATTGAGGGAAATATGCAGTGTGATGCCATGCTAGAAGCCGCACACCATAGCCGTCGAATCTCCCACCGACATCTTGGTGTCGCAACCCTAACCGAGTCACGATTCACGAGTCACGACTGCCCCCCCTTCCTGTCAGCAACCAACAATATTATTGCCGTGAATAGAAGAGGATTTCTCCACTACAACTAAACTACCCAGGTTACCCAGGTAAACTCCAAGACTCTGACAGACCCCATCTGTTTGCATCGGCCCACCGGACGCGTCAAAAGAAAAAGCTCTCTCAAATGAAAACGCTCGTCAGTTGCCAAGACCGGGGTCGAGTGGGGTGCGCGAGAGAGAAAAGGACTGGGGTTAGATTAGAAAAAACCCGCTCTCCAGAGCCGAGACTCCAAGTCCAAATCCACTAGCGTCCAACCATCTCTCGTTGCCCCGTACGAGTCCCCATTCAAATCGTGGAGTCGTCGTGGAGCTACACTACTTATCGCGGAGGCAAATCGTGGAGCCGCCGTGGAGCCGTGGAGACTTGGACCACAAAAAAAATCATGGAGAAAATCTGGAGAGAAAATCCGGGGTAAAAAGAAATGGTTTAACGATTTTAATTACTACTAAAACCAGACAATGATCAACGCGATTCGGTCATTCCCCCCGCAAAATCTGCGAATGAACCAACAGATTTCCCTTTTCCACCTTCCGCACCCCAATTAAACTATTTTAGTGGATCTTAGTGGAGGCCGTTTCGGACATGTCCAGCTTAAAATGACCACTAAAATGGCCTGACACATTTGCCTATCTCGTACAAGGATGCCTGAGCTTCAGCCACATGGAGGGAAGCCATTTGATCTAAGATGCTCCCTCTTGTGCAGAAATCTCGCCATCTGCGGTCGTATCGAGTTCTAGAAATCCGCTAGTGTCGCGGAATGCTCACAAGGACTGTCCGCTCGCCTGCAAGCTACGACTAATTCGTCGACGCCACAAACCCGTAGGATTCCAACCCTGGCGAACCCAAAAGGACGGAGTTGACGAAAGGAAACCACATGAGGTAAATGTAATACTTGCTCCGATATACCCAGCAAGGTGAAGGCATCTCGTAATAGCATCACAAGAAAACGTGGGAACCGGCAGGCGCTTTGACCGGGGGGTATCGTTAAAAAAAACTTATCACCAAGGCCAAGGTTCCGTTCGCGAAAAGCTTCTCGTAATGGCATCGAAGCGAGCGAAGGATGCGGTGTAAACGATATGCCGGCGCAACTGCACTCATGCATTGGGCTTGATTCTGAAGAATAGCTCAGATGCAATGCCGGGTTATCAATGTTGGCAGGCCACGAGGCCCAAGGAAGCCCACGAGAGAGCCACGAGGGAGCCACGAGGCAAGAACAAACACTAATTCGACGACATGCTTGAGCTAGATCTACCTCGGTTAGACAACGTCCTATACTGCACGCAGTCTCACCCACCTACTTCTGCTTGGATCAGTTCATGTATCTCGTTCGATATCGCACTTGCCGCTCATATCACAGCCAACTTGTCTATCGGAAACTCAAGACGTCCCCCGCATGTAGGCCTAAGATCAAGGTCGGACAAGCCTGACCTAGATAGAAGCAAAATTGAGGTCAGCGCAACAAGAATCCGACTCGCACGCTCTATAATCGCCCTAGCTCTATGTCCAGAGGCCATGATAATCTAGACTCGGTGTCGGATACGTCTCTTCTCCGCCCCCAGAAAACCCCATAGTGGAGAAATCTGGGCTCAGGTCCAAGGTTGCAACCAGATACGTTTTACCCCGCTTCTCGCGAAAAAAAGGACGAGGGCGAAAAGCGCAGTATCTTCGGCGGTGGATACCACAGAGCGAGATCCCAAGATCTCTGCACCCTCTTGGCCGAGCCAAATGGCAGAGTCGTCCCAGAAGATACCAAAAAATGTGTGACATCCTGTCGAGATACTCCACCTCGTTTCTGGGAAGAACCCCCCCCCCCCCCCCCCCGGTCCACCCGTCCACATGGTCGAGGGCAACCCCCTTGTCTCCCCCCCTCCCCATGATCCATCCCTAGCTTCCCCGCCGATAATAGCTTGGCGACTATTTCGGGCCACACCCCTATCTAGTACGAAGTACCAGTAATATCCCGCAACCCTTGGTAGCATCGCGCGAGATACCCTTGTCTGGCAGACTTCGTAGGAGCAGCGGCATCAGGAAAGACGAAACCCCCCTGCTGAAGTTTATCCTCGGGTATGTCGAGTCTTCACGTCCGGGCTAACGGGATGAAAAGCCGTTGAGATCGCGAAACTGACCTTCCTGTTCTCGCGATCTTTCAGCTCTCAAGGGATATCTCTTTTTTTCCGGATTTTTAGCATGGTGGCTCGAGGCCCAGGTCTACCTTATCAGAGGCATCAATAGACTACGAAGTAATATGTGGTTCGCTGGACATTTTCGATTCTACACTACAAAGGGCCCCTACAGCAACATGATTGGCTGATGCTTCGAATTATACGGATCAGTGTTGAGGTTTTCTCACGATCAGAACAGTCGACAGGCGGCTGAGAACGCCACCAGACCTTTTTCCTCCCATTTCCCCCCTCTTTTTTTCGATTTTTCCCTTTCTTCTCAGATAAACCTGCGAATCGACGATGGCAGTCGCCACATGGCCATGGCGGTTATCAACGGACCGGGGTCGCCATTTGGTATTCACCCTCGTGGCAACTATCATCGTTCCAGATCCTGCATGGCCGCATGCACCATTCAGCCATTCTTCTCAGAAGAGCTGAAAAGCCGTTTTTTTCTCGATAATGTTCCGTCCCACGTGTCCAGGTCTTGGCTGCCATGTGTCCGGTGCATCCCAAACTAGCATCCTACGAGCAATGACATGGCCGGTTCCCGACTTGGCACGTCCAGATGGCGTCTTGATCCGAAAAAGGGCAATGGCAGTTTTACCCCTCTTCGTTTCTATCGTTTCTATCGAAGTTACAGACCAGTCTGGATCCCATACAAGAAAAAACCCCAGCAACTTCAACACCGCCCGAATCATGAATTTCTAAGGTGCCCAAAATGTCGGGTCATTCATAAAACGTGCCCCATATCGTTCCCGTCAATCGTCTCATTTTTTGGACAATATAACATGTGACGAAAGGACAGACCGATAATGGGCTCGATCCCTCCTCTCGGCATGTGAACATCGGGGCCGAGTGCCTTGGCCTGGGCGGCTCCGTTTCCGAGGCCTCTTACATGTTTGCGAAACTCAGAGGGCGAAATGCTGCGGCACCGTCCCATATAATGATCTATCGATGTAAGTCAAAGTCTCTTCTGAACTTTAGTCTTGACTAAGATCTTCGAATATCCTTCGATTCACGAGGTGCCTAGTAACTGATTGTACGACAACATGATCCCATAGCTTCAACCGAAGACAGGACAGTTTATGAACATTTTACATGTGCTGAGAGGCCGGACTCGTCGCCGAGGAAAGGCCAGTCGAGACTCCACCGTCGCATGCTATACAGCTAAAAGACGGGAAGGATGATTATATTGCGTCGACGGTTTGTCGGTGGTTCTTCTCCCTAGAATCAGCCACCGAACAGCCCATCTATTCAAGTTCGATCGTATATTGACGATTCCCAGTTCGATCTCTCTACCAAATCAGCTGCCTTCTTCCTCCCCCGACTCATGCTACTTCTCTCTTCCGCTTTGCTCACCTCGAGGATTCTCGATGGATCCAGCGTCTCTTGAAATCGACGGATTTACAAGCATGCTACCGAGGAACGGATATACTAAAGTTAACGTCGTGACCTTGAGAACCGAAATTCCTACGGCGGCGGTATGCCTATTTTTTCGAGAGCAGTGTCCAACTTCACCGAGAACATCAAAATCCCCGATAACTCTGAAGTGAACCCCCTTTCATCGTCACCGCTTCCATCAGTGTTGCGTAGCCATGTCACGTAAGGAGTCCTTCGAGCTCAAGGAACATACCACTCCGCACCCACACCGAATCATTGTTGCCCCTCGGGCCAGCCATGGAAACCTGTGGGCACTTGCTGCTCCGACAATGACTCCCCATCTACCTTTGCCGGTTTCAGAAATGCAAATTTGAGAAGAACAGCTCAGAAAGGCATCAATGGCCTTTTCAAACCTCCAACCGGAGTGTTCACGACGAACTATTTTCGGTTATTTCCAATCCCAAGAGGAAGATCGTATCATGGTGTCTGCTAAGGGCATAACACTTTGGCGGTGTGACAGATATACAAGCACGCATGGAGAGATGACCATTGAAGTTGTGTACCGTAGTCCTAATGTCCCCCATGTCGCGCCTCTGTAATTGGCCTTAGAACCAAACTGATTCGAGGCATATGTGAACCGTGCGCCTTGGACCTCCCCGAATCACGCAGACCTTTGTCATTGAACCAACCATGGTTTCGTGATGATTTTGCGCGGTGCTTTTTGAGACCGTTTCAACCGCTGGCATGCGCGACGCAACTGAGAGCAGCTGATATCACGTGTCTTTGGAATACAGAGATTTATTTGGAATTGTGCATTCTCAGTGCACAAGTAGTTGGTGCGTGGTTTGAAGTCAAGTTGCAACTAGAAAAATATAACCATGCGACATCGATCTTGGATTCCTGGGATCAGTTCAAGTATACACATACGATTCCATTTGGGCTCCCGTCAATTCGGCAGTGCTTGTCATTTTGCGGCGAGGGAAGTTTCAGTTTTTGTGAGCAGTATGGAAGACTATCAACAGAAAAAAAAAAAAAAAAAAAAAAAAGCCTTATATTTTCCGAGCCTTTGTTTTCAAAGACAAGACACACATTCGCGTCCACAGCTCGGCAAAGGATCAAGATTGCATCAGTCTCGTATTGCCACCGCCTAGCGTATTGGGAAACCCTGATTCCCGTGCCTCGATAACGACCAGAAAGAAAGAAAAAAACATAATAATATAGAATAACATCCCTCAATACCACCACCCACACCTTCTCTCGAAGTCCGCCACTTAGCTCCAAAAGGGCATAACCGCCGAAAACCCTCCTAGTTAGTCTTGGCCCCGTAGGCGTTACTTTCCATACGCTCGTCATTGTCATGGTAGTCATCTACGGATTTACCACCGCGGTCCGTCGGCGCCCCGAAATGGTAGTAGTCTAAGACGGAGTACAATGGTAAGTAGGTTTCTCCGTTTGCTGCCTGCGGCACTTATAGTCGTACAGAGAGTCGGTGACATAGTCTTTTTTATCCATTTTATGCGCAGTGGCCCTCTTCTCTGGATCGGGGGGCAGGGTCGTGCGTGGTTCTTCGGATGCTTGGCTGGGTGAGGAATCAGTCGGGTGGGGTCTGGCAATGTCCTGGGCATGGTGGGCAGTCTGCTCCGGCAACGTAGGCGAAGACTCGCTTGGCGACTCGGAGACTCGGGATGCTTCTGCTTCACGCGGTGCGTGTGGTATGGGGTGCTTATCGAATGTCCAGAAAATACTGGTGGGAACGGGCCGCTTGCGGCGGAATTCGGGTGACGAATCTGTCGGGTGTAACCCATCGGCGTTCTCGATCGGCAACGCAGGTGAAGGGTCGCTTGGCCCTTCGGCTCCTTCACGGCGCTCAGTCGGCACATGGGGCTTACCGTGGTTGTGGCCATGGCCACGGACGTGACCAGTGGGCAAAGGCCCGCTTCTGGTCTTACGTGTGTGATGGAATACGTGCGAGGAATGCGTCGGACGGGGCCTACCGGTGCCTTGGATATGGTGATGTCGAAGTGCGGTCTCTGCTGGCAGTACGGGTGAAGGCTCGCTTGGCGATTCGGCAACTGCGCGGGGCCTAACCGGCTGGCTGGTGGCGAGAGCCTTGTTGGTTTGCGGAATGCATGTCGATGAGGTAACGGGAATGTCGGTAACCTCCAGAACTCCCGATTTGAATGTCCATGATGATGACGATGAAGTGACGGGAATGTCGATAACTTCCAGAACTCCCGATTTGAACGTCCATGACGACGACGATGTCATCGTCGTCGCGGGGATGCCAATGACGTCTGGAACCCCCGTGGTATTTTTGGTGCACCCCGCAGCACGCTTATCACGAACCCCGGGACGAGGAGGCGGGCCCCCGGGCGGTTTGGGGCTCACGGCATTGTAGATGCCCCTGGCATCGTGGTGGTCATGTGGCAAGGCGAGGCCCTGCTCGACGAGGCCCACGACGCATGCGAATCCTACTGCAGAGAGTGCTCGAACCATGGCGTCGATTGATTAGGCTGGTATCGGGATGGATATTTCAACGGCAAGTAAGACGTGGCGGATTCAGACGATGTTGATCTTGGAATTTCCCTCACTCTCTGTTAGCTGCGTTGGTTGATGAGGTGGTAAGTGAAACTAGGGTTTCCATAGAGGATACTCGCCCAATATATATCTTCTGTTGATGGCATAGACTGCTGTTATATGGCCCTGTATCACGATGTCGGTCGTCTTTGTCTCCGCATCTGCTGAAAGGAGATCCCCTTGTAGATGTATCAAAGGGGAAAGGTGTTTCATCGATTCTCTACACAATGAAGACCCATTCCTGATATTTCCTCGGTGCCTTTATTACCAGCAGACTGTTATAAAGGCGCTGTTTTGGATCCTACAGGGCGAGGAACGCCTGTCATACACTGAAAGCAGTTTTGGGACGCATCAATTGATATCAAGGCTACTGACAGGATTCGTCTGTTTTCCCAAAAGGGCCATGGCTCCTCCGCCTGTGAAACTGCGCCTTTACTTATGGAATGGCGACTGGAGTGCATGGGCATAGACACAAGGACGTAACCCTGTTTTATATGTTTCCGCTCTTTGATCCTTCGCCGCGGCGCCATTCCTGCCCGCAATCGTTCGCTTGGTCTAGATCACCAAGGCCAGAATCCACACAGAGAAGTCTGGACATTCGAAAAAAGTAGACTGACCTTGCTTTAAGGGCCTATATAGAACCTTTAATACGAGCCCAGAGCTCGGAAAAGATTCTAGTACCTATCACATCAGTGGAAGTTGTCTCCATCCAGCAACTCTTTAAATTCTTAGATCATAATGAAAGCGCCTACACAAGTAGTATCCATGGGAGTATGAAAATTTAGGGTTAGAAAAGAGAATGAAAATAAAACAAGGAAAAAAAATATCGGGACCCGCCGTTGCCAGCTTACCGGGAAAAACCTATTACACCTCGGTCCAACCTGGGGTCGAACCAAGGTCACCTCGAGCGCTTTCAACCAGCTGCCAAGAGGGGACGGATTTACCTAGCAGCTTAGCTGGCTGATCCCTTAATGGCACTGCCAATTATTGGCCGCTATATGGTTTGCTCGGTGTGGTTGTTGGGCGAGGTAGATCCTTCCTCGGATGTGTGGCGTTCTCAACTGGGCAGATTTCTCAAATTTGAAGAGCGAGAAACAAATCACTGGATAAGCCAAACATCGACTCCAGCCAGGAAAGACTCCACTCGTCCAATACTTCGAAAGCATGGAACGGTATGGGCAGAAATGGGCTTGTTGACTCCAGGACGCTCATCTCCTGCATCAACTTTCAAGGGCCACGGGCCTAGACACAGGCAGTCTGGAATGGAGTGAAGATTGCAAGTGTAACATTGGACTCGCGAGCGTTTCTCTGTCTTCCGCGGGTCGAATAAACGCAGAATAAGTGTTGGTTCTAGGGAGTGTGTCGATAGCAGCTTGTCGTATGGCCACATGCTGAACCCTTACATTGCACTTACATTGCTATCCAGGCACGCCTTTTTTTCTTTTTTTCTCTCATGTCGCACACCACATCCATGGCGTCGGTATTGAAGTACCGTGGTTAAGGATCTCGCAACGGAACGTGTTATGATTGCGTCCGGCAAGTCGTGATCCGATGAGATGGCACTTCACTCCCTTGCATCCCTGGTTCGAAGGGAGGCGACCCGCTGTGCGCGGGAGGCTACCGCCAGTCCCAGCAATTCAACTTTAAATTGCATCATACCGAGGTACTTCGTCTTCCGTTACTCGGTTCTACTGGTATGAAGTGCCTAATCTCCGCAAGAAGCAGACCTACCTTGCTGTGTGAGTGTGTTTAGACTGCCCGACTCTATTTTAAGCACGTCGTCGTTTCACCCGCCCGTTTTGTCCAAAATACGTACTAGTACTAATTGAAAGATCTGCCCCGGGGTGTGCGAGCAGGAACGGGCCAGCTCGTGTCTGTTGTCATACCCTGAGAGCCTGAGAGGACGCAATTCATTCCATTGCAAAGGGCCCTGGCATTACGAGGTACATGATGCGTCATGACTCCCCTGCTTGGCCAGCCGGGATGCTACTTTTTGCAGGGGCAGGATCAATATTTCGATGCGGAATACCGACGTTGGCGCCATTCCAAACGGAAACAATGATTCTTCCTCAGAGAGGCGTAGACTTTTCAACAGTTTCCTACAAGTATGTCCATCAACCCGGTCGAGATTCATCCAATCTTAAACTCGGAACCCGGCAGAGTTGGAGCCCAAAAAAGCATCCCGAAGAAGAATGCCGATCGATGGAGCTGTCCAGAGCTGAATCGCGTCGCGTTTCCTTATTAATATCCTGTGGGCGTTCTGCATGTGTCGATCCTTTCTTCTCCAACGTTGCACTTCATTTTTTTTTTCTCCCGCATTGCATCTCGTATCCAGGATCCAGAATCCAGACCGACCCCGTCTGCGTGTACAAAGTACGAGTCGGGCCTTATTCATCAAATCACTTTACCTGTCTGCGGCCATGTGCAGTCATCCCAGCTTTCCACGTACGTGGCGGCGGTGGGCTCGTCCCTCCGTTCCCAACCTGAACATCCGATGCGAATCAGCTGGGGAGACCATCTTTTTGAATTACCCGGTCAGAGGGTAAGACGGAAATTGACCAGGATTTCAGGTAAGACGCACGGGAACGATCAGGGACTCAGGGCGTGCTGAAAGAAAGTAGCGCAGCAGCCAACGAGGAACTGGCCGAACAAAAGCTCCGACTCCAAGCATAAATACCCATAATTAATCTGCAAGTCCCGTCCGTTCACGCCTCGTATAGGGCGGCGGGTTCCACCAAGTCCCGCGTCATTGGCGAATTGCGACGCCAAACCTGACGATCACTATTCCCGTCTGCCGGTCATGGGCCAATGATGTGGACGACTGTGATGAGCTGCTGAATGTGATCCTTTCGCTTAGCTTTCCCACCTCCCAAGGTCCTTAGTTGAAATCCGAGGATGATGACAATTCGAAAAATGAAAGCCCCGCAAAGGTTGCCTTGCGGATCTCACGGGTCATTTTATCGCGCTAGGGTGAGCTGAGAGGCGATTGTTAAGTTTATCAATCGGCTCGGTTCGCTCCCGCGAGATTTCTTCTTCCCCGCATAATATTTCCCCCTTCGAATCTATAGAACATTGTGTGCCGAATCGATTCGGACACCACTGTAGATCCAACGGCAAGATGCACTTCGCAGTACTTGCTTCGCTGTCCGTGCTGGGCTTCGCCACGGCCTTCAAGGACTCGGTCGAAGCGCAGATCGCGACAAAGCAAGTCCAGACGGTCAACGGCACAGTCGAGTACAGGACTGTTTGCAAGACGTGCCCGTATACCTTGTGCCCCCATCTCGAAGCACCCTGGGGCGGTGATGTTTACTCCTTGACTTGCTGGACATAGTGAGTGACAGTGACTAACTCCGACTCTTCCGTGGACACAGAGCATGATCTGACCCGATGAAATTTAGCGGCGACCGCGTCGGAGACTCTCAATTGTGGCGTACGTTTGATTTTCCGTCTGCTTTGATTTTCGTTTTTACGTCCATTATTATTTCAATTTCTCTCGTGGACTCGAACGCGACGCAGAATACAGGCTAATATTGCGACAAAGTGAAAACAACGACGGGCTGCTATTTGTCAGAGTATGATCTCGTCGAATATCAGGGCGATTGTAAGTCTGCTCCAACTAATTCCGGACTTTCGGGGTGAGGCAAGGGTTCTGACTGCAGAACAGTTAGGGAGGATCTCGCCAGCTGCGGCCATGTTCCGTACGAAGTCACCGAGCAGCCAGCTCAGATTCGCTACCTCACCGAATGCAAATGGGGATACTCTACGAGTGCCGAATCCATCACCTACTACGGGCGAGATCTCGACCTAACTCTGCTCTGCTGGGCTGAGGGAGGGACCGTCTATGGAGATTCGTATGTCTTTTTCGACGAAGCAGGCTTTTCCCCGTGACTTCTTGTTAATGATTCTTTGCAGTTACTGGTACAAGACAACTGACAACTGCTGCGTGAGCGGCTCCGGTCTCTGGGAAACTCCTGGTAAGTCCACTGAGAGGGAAACCCCCCCAAGCCTTAGACAGACATGTGCTAAAACGCTGCTAGATCGGAGCCAACTGGACAACTGCGGTCCTGCCTTTGGCCCTCGGATCAACGAATCAGTCGAGCCCCCCGAGCTTCCTAGCGAGAAGAAGCCTACTCCTCTCCCCGTAGAGGAAGAATCCGCTCCCGCACCGGCGCCGGAGGGCTCGTCGGTCGCCCGTCGCTGGCTGCAGCCCGAGCAGATTGGCGAGGAGTATTCGTACTGCCGCACCTGCCCCAGCAGCGCGTCCGGCTCGAACTGCCGTGTTGTCAAGGTCTACGAGTATAACCAGACTGTGGTTAGCCAGTGCACTTTGGGTAATGACGAAGGGCGATGGATGGTGAGTTGGATGAACTTTAGCATTGCCAATTCTTAGATTGCTAATTCTATGTACAGTTGACCACGGACTGGTGCTACGTTAATGGCACTGACTTCTGGGAGCCTCCTTGGGATCGTGAGTCTGCCCTTCTTACTTCCAATACTTGCCCTTCGAAAGTAGCATGTCGAAACTGACCAGAATCAGATTACCGATACCCTGCATGCAGCAACTGGGGGCTGCCCTGAAGAGATGAGGAGACTGGACAAAAACAGACATGGCATGCGGGATGAGTGGTAGTTTCTAAGAAAGAATTCTCTAGACACTGCACAAATTACTCTTCTACTGTAGATATTTAATATCGAGATCTTAATGCCTACCTGGCGGAGTCCTTCTCGACGCTCGTTTGCCCACTGGGCTCCGAATCCCGCTTCTGTAATAAATTACGTAGACTTGCGAAACGGTCTCTTTACAGCTTATGTTGCTTAATACATTGTTTGTCAGGAGGGAACTGGGGGTGACGATCTTGAACCTATCCTCCTCGTTATCAACTTAGTAATTAGTGGGCATCCCTGTTCGTGCACAATCAACCCTAGAAAATAACCAATTAAATACTATATATCAATTTTGAGAAGGCCGTAAGATGAAGGAGAGAGCGACTGAAGAGTAGCTCCGGCAGGAGACAGGTCTGGGTTGGGGTTTCATTCTCGGGGAGAGTGAGTACACTCGCCATACGCAAACTCAGCTTAAATTTGGACGAAATAAAAAAGAGAGATAAAAAATTGAAATGGGGGAGTGAAGAGAAAACCTCACTTGGAACAAAGAAAGGCAAAAAAATCAAGATGTTTTAGCATCTCCCATACCAGGAATCGAACCAGGGTCTATGCTGCGCTCATTAGATGAGAGAGCATTATGCTAACCACTACACCATATGGGATGGTGGATTGTTGAACGCTAGCGACGAACATCCACATCATCTAGATTCGAATTCGAGAATTCATTTGCCAATATCCTATCCCCTACAACAATTGGCAGAGGGAGGATGAGTGACTCTAATTGTGAAGTCTTGCAAAGAGAAAGAGAGCCGCGTCATGGTTTGTTGCTCCTCCTGAAAATGTGTGACTGAGCGGAGCAGGGAAGAGAGTGATGTGGTGCTAGTATGGCCTCGACGGCTCCCTGCCTGCTTCCGAGAATATCCAACTTTCGGCTTCTTTCTCTCGCAGACTTGACATGCCCGAGGACGGCGGGTATCTTTTCGCCGCTTGAGATTGGCGCGATGCACGGCTGTATTATATACTCATTCCGCCAGAAATAAAGGACCTTCACTGGGGTGAGATCATAGAGTCTCCTGATTTCTTTAGGCGCTGCGCGTAGTCCTCAGGCTCGAGTCCCCCTTCAAATTCTCTTTTGTGATGCGGTCTATTCCCAAATGGAACAGTCGTAGGAGTTCGATTGTCTAGTGATGGAGAGCTTGGAGGTCAGGCATAACTACACCGAGCGGCTCTAGGGTGATGTCCGAATTTGATATTCAACTTGAATTGGAGGTGATGTCCCGGCATGATAATATCCAATAGAGCAAGCCGGTAGCGATTTAGCAGGAACCACGCATCGAGGAGGGATGGCCTAAGAGGCATTATCAAATCTTGGGAAAGCGTTCCACCGCTCAAATCCCCGGCATAAAGCCAAGGATCGGCTATCCCTGGCGGATCGATGGACTGGGATGTTTGCCCGTGAGAGTTTTTTCATTAATTATGTATCAGTCGTTCGAGATACAGGGTTGATGGTAACACAAGGTGCAGGGTGCTACGGAGGTGTCTGAGCGCATCGACGATCACGAACCAACAGGGCAAACCAACAGATGAGATTTACTTCGCCTGTTAGGACCAGGTCACCCAAACAACTCGTTTTTCCCTTAGCTTAGGTAGAAGGAAATGGTAGTTCTTGTTGTCACCTTATAAAGCTAGAATAAAGCATTCTCGAACTCCCTGCTCTGACAAGAGAGCTTTAAGCCTTTGGAGTCGTTTCTGTGAGCTTGTATCGTGGCAAAGTGTTTCGCAGATCCTTTGTGATTCCTCCCAAAATAACCCTGTCTCAAGGATGGCACCTGGCAATCTTAAACCGACACGCCCCTGGGTGTGCTACCGAAAGCCAATCTCCTTTTTGTTTTTACCTCGAGGCCTCGATTAAACGCGTTTGGCACACCTCAACCACGATCTCGTGTACCTCCACATTTGCTCTCCTCCATCGCCTAGCCGACTTCGTTGAGCTGTTCCGCTTGGTAGCACACCTACTATCACCATTTACCAAACAGACAAAGTAGGGCAAAGCGCTAAGCTTTTTCGCGATATGGATGACACTGCTTTGCCCGAGTTGGCCGATTTTCCAGACGAAACTACGTTGGCTTGGTTAAGGCGCGAATACTCAGGCTGGCCACTCAAGACAGCGACTTGGGTAATGTTCGCAATAGCATCGACATTTCTTGTTGTCCGCTTTGCCTGCCAGGGCTACGGAAGACGGAAACCCTGGTGGGATGATGGGCTCCTGATCATCTGCTGGGTATGAAGTCTACTTCCCCATTTCCCAGCGCGCAGAAATCTATATATCCACGGTTTCTTAGCTTTTTCTTTTTTTTTTTTTTTTTTTTTTTTTTTCTCGGGAGCTGACATCTATGTAAGGCCGTATTGGTTGCGAACGCTGCGACAACGACCAGAGCGGTCGACGTCCTCGACTGGGGGTTACCTTCCGCCTTCCTCACGCCCGAAAAAAATTGAGGCCGTGGTTCTCTATAGACTGATCCGGGTCACTTTGGCAGCTCTCACGAGCGCCTGGGCCCAGAGCGCCCTGGCTCTGGCTCTTACCCGCGTAACCGAACGTTGGGCGAGAACATTGGTTTTTGCCATCCTCGCCACAGTCAACCTCGTCGCTCTTTCTCGCGTGTTTCTCACTTGGTTCCAGTGCACTCCAGCGTCAGGGAAATGGGACGTATCGGTGCGTACTGGCTGCGTAAATGATAAAATCACGGAGATATATTATCCCGCATTCTGTGCAGGTGAGTAGAACGAACACAGCCCGCGCATATGCACGGTCAAGGCGATTTTTGCCTGGAGAGGACTGAAGAAAAGTTTGGATGATAGTTTACTCGGCCGCCATGGACATTGTCCTCACTGCAATTGGCATGAAATCCCTCGTGGTGGGTCGGCGAATGAACCGCTGGGAGAGGGCTAGCAGGGTTCTATTCGTAGCCCTGGGCGTCTTGTATGTTCAAGATCTGTACGGAACTGGAGGAGGAGTCGCGCCACTAATGCCTGGTCCTCAAGTGCTGCTATCACCGCCATCGTCAGGGCTACCAAGCTAGAGCCTCTTAATGGATGTAAGTCTCAAACAACCCTCTGCTTTCCCAAGCACCTTCTATGACCCCTGATTTGGGAGAATGGCAACTCACTGGGGGCAGCTATGATAAATCATATGATCGTGCTCGATATTTGGGAGATCGCTGAGGGGCCAGTCCTCATTGCTGTTGCTTGTATCCCTGCGCTTCGGTTCCTCGCCCGCGGCACGGAGAGTCGCGCGGAACCAGTCGACGCCGCGCCCAATGTGTCGGAATTGGATGGCACAGAAAAAGGTCAATGGCAGGAGACGGAAAGTGGGAGTCAGGGGTCGAGTCAAGATGCTAGCCACACCCGGATTCAATACGCGGAATTGCCTTAATACACGCGAAGAGAGGTATTTTTCGTTTGTTTATGGGCTGTCCTACCAGAGTTATACCGGACTTCTTTTGGTACCTGGTGTCATGATTCCTATGGCAGGGAGACTCTGGAGTATTTTTTCATGGACTTCTGTGAACTTGCAAGAGACAAACTCGATTTATAGCTGGACCCTGCATCAAGAACCACTGCTGGAGCCCGGGGAATTCTAGCCAGTTTATGTTTAACTTCTAACCGGCATTGATATAAATACAGTGTCCTCAGTCCGTTTATGAATCTCATGTGGCGGGAGGAATATCTATTCAGAGATCCTGTGATGAGGTGCTGACCTCCCGCCCTTTTAGGTGCCTTCGATGGCCTAAACCCTAAGATTCTACAACCCTTCTTGCCCACCTAACTAAGGATATCCGAGAGTATCTTATCCAGCCCTTGCATATCTCCTTCTAAAGTCCCGGATTTTCCCTTATCCACCCAGCCGAGGGTATAGCCACCACCGAAGTCAATAACCCAGGCATTATCATTCTTATCAATCAGCACATTGTCGGCTTTGGCATCCCCCCAGGTAATCCCTTGCTGGTGAAGACAGCTGATAGTTCGACTTATTTGGTCAGTCCAGCGTTGTCGAAGCTCAGCTGAAGATTTTAAAGCCAGCGCTCTAGATAGCACACCCCTCTTCTCAATCCACGGAAACAACATGCCATTAGACATCATTTCCATCACGGACAAGGCCATATAGCTGGCATACAAGTGCCTCAGGAGGTAACTTGGCCTTGATGATCCTCTCGTGGGTAGAGAGTTCTTTCCTCGCGAGCGTAGGTCCAAATTTTAGGCCAACGGGCTTAAAGAAGCAGACCATATCACTACCATCAAGTGCTCTCACAATCACTTGTGTCGGGGGTCGAATTAGGACATGTTGAGGGTTATCATAGGAGAGGTCGACGTTAGCCGGGTGATAAGATAGGGTCCAGCTAAGGCTGGCCACATAGTTGTCACCCATCCTGAGCTTAGGCACACTCCATCCGCTGTCCGGGGTATCGGGTTGATAGGCCTCGAGGATATCATTCGAAGCACGAACGGAGCAGGTAAAAGATGGCGCAAATAAGTATTGAGATAAGGTCCCGCGTCCACTTTCTGATAGGGCGAGAGGAGGAGCGATGGAGAGCTCTTTGATCAAGGGTTCAAATTGTTGTCCCAACCAGTCGCAGGCATCTTCGATGTAGAAGTCGTCCTCTTCTTCTTCCTCATGGCCAGCGCGTAAAGTCGTCAAACATTTGAAGTACTGCTTCGTCACCTCTGGAGAGTGATGAAATTGCAGTGGGTCAATGTGGCAGTAGAGAACCCGTCCATTGTTTGTTCGAATAATCAAGCGGCAGTCGTCTTCGATTTCATGGGTCTGCCAGAGAGCGACATCGTAGGTTGGAGGTGTTGCCATACTCGGTGAGATGTCGAAAGGATCGGGTTTAGTGTACGACGGACGGGTAGAAGAGTAGATGAAGTCCATCGGGTTTCCAGATGATAAGGGGTAGACACGCCCGACCAACTCTTGTCCAGAGGACCATCAGCCGGCCGGTTTCGAACTTCGAACGACTACATTAAGGAGTCGGAATTTAGCACCTACGGTCTTCACTTTTTTACTTCTTTCATTTATTAAACTTTAAGAAATCAGTTTACACAACTCAGAAATACAGTATGTTAGTCCTTTTACGAGGCTCGCTCGTAGAGTCGGAGGTTTCCACAATTACTGAAATTCTACTCAAGCCAGCCCCTTCAACAAAAATAGAGAAGAAATAATCCCCAAAAAATACCTCATCGCCCTTGTTACCCCGTCGGGAATTTGCGCGCCTGCAGAACCAACCTGGAATCACCCTGCGGGATGGGAATCTTCTTTAGCACAGGAATTTGTTTACTCGACCCCTGGGCATCGGCGGCCGCTCGGGGGATCGGCCCCTAAAGTTTTTCCCCTCGTCAGGGTTCGAAGAGTGGTTCCTCTCCCCTCCTCGCTGCGTCCTCTGACCATCGGGCCATCGGCTGCTGATTGGTGATGAACCGGGGCTTTATTATGATATATAACACATAAGCACATATTTTGGGGGCCTCGTGAGGTTAGGAAGGAGCGCAGGCCAACTTGACGAGGAAAGAGCGGAGATAGCTTCACGAGGAAGGACCGGAGGGTCGGTTTTGCGGGGATGGGAAGATCTGATGTTTCCCCACGTCCAGGGGAGTCATGGCTCTAAAGACTACTCCTCGGCTTCAAGCCCGCTGCCTCTGATACTTTCGATAGCCTGAACCATGACAGGGTGGAACTTTTCACTTATTTTCACGTCCCCAGATTCGCTCGGATGTAGGCCATCGTAGAGATCCGTCGCACCACTAAAGCCCGTGTACTGATCAACAACCCAGATAGGAGATTCAGTCGAGTTTTTGGACGCCGCCCACTCAGGGATTGCGGCGTTGAGTTCTTGGACAAGCCCGTCATTCGCTGGGTAGGGGATGATTTGAGCAACCTGTGTGAGTCAGATCTTTGCTCTAGGGCGAGAAAGATGGCGATGAAGATGTCTTACGATTATCCTGATCTCCGGATTGCTGTCCCGCATCTGGTCCACAAGCACGCTGTACGCTTCCAGAATCGTATCTGCCTTTGTCCCCGATCGAACAATATCCACAGTCCCCAGGTGCATAGTAATGATATCCGCAGGATTGTCCTTCAACCACCCCACCAACTGCTTGTCCTTGACGATATCCACGGCTTGGAAACCCGGGTGACCCTCGTGATCCCGATCGTAATCTAGATCGTCGCAAGTCGCTTGAGCCTGGCGGCTACCGACAAAGTCAAGCGTGTAGCCGTCGTTCTTGAGTTTCTCGGCGAGCCATGGACGCCAGCATCCGTAGTCCGTGATAGAGTCTCCGAAGGGCATGTACCGGAGAGGGCGTTGGGCGAGAACTCCGCGGAGCACCGTCGTGAGAACGGCGATACCGAAAACTCCTAACATCCTTACGAGATAAAGAACGACAGGCTTTCACAATTGTGTCGCGATAGCGAAGGAGAAAATGCTGAATTGATCGAACTCCGCTCACGGGACTGGTTTCCCCCTACCAAGACCAAACCCGGACATCACACGCCACTGAAGAGAATTCAGCCGGCAAGATTCATCCGCGATATATTTTAAATTGCAACCGAGCAAACCAGGAATAGTCGGGAGGAGCGAGATTCCATATTCCCCGCCGATAATAACCGCCACATGGCCCTGGGCAGGGAGACATTCAGGAGACTGTTGGAGGACCCCACCTGGAATCATCGAGGTAGGTCGAGGTATCTTCATCTGCAAACGGGGAAAGAAACTCCAACATCCTTGTATTAATATCGATAGAGAAGAGAAAATGAACAGTATTCCCAAGGATGCACATGGCGATACATCACATCCCATTCCCAAACATTACATCCAACGCCGAACCGCTCCTTCAAAATCTCCGTCCGTTACATGGTTTCAGTGTCCAGTCACAACAATCCGGCGGCGGCGGCGACGATGCCAGCAACGAAGAGAGCAGTAGGAGAGTTGCTCATCGCCTATTTCTCAAGTTAGAATTATCGGTTTCTTTCGAGTCACATATTCACAGCATCAAGGTACCGGGGGTTTTTACCATATTGACTGTAACGGGAGCCGAGGGTTTGCCAGGAGTGGAACCTGAGTCAGTGGGGCCAGAGTTGCCGTTCGTCCCCGAGGGCTCGGAACCCTCGCCGTCCTCGCAGGTGCAGTCCTCGCCATCGTCATCATTGTCGCCGGGTCCCTGGGTAGCTGTCTTGGTTTTGGTGCAGGAGGTGCTGCTGGCAGTCGGGGGACGGGTCGAGGTGACGACGGTGGTGGGCTCGGCGCTAGTTGAGCCGGAGGGTTCGACGACGGAGCTCGATGGTTCGACATCGCTGCTGGAGGGGCTAGAGGAGCCAGACGGCTCGACGGAGCTGGAGGGCTCGGCGGTGGTGGATGGCTCGGCGGAGCTTACTGGAGGCTCCGTGGTATCGGGGCCGGATGTAGAGGCTGGTGGCTCCGGGGTGGTGCTTGGGGCGCTAGACGACGATGGGGTGGCGTTCTAAGTGAGCTGGCGTCAGTTCAAGGGCTGTTGAATATGGGTGTAAGATTCTGGTGCGAAGCTAGCCAACTTACGGGATCAGGAACAGGGAAGTTGATGGGAGTTCCAAGCTCTGTAAAAATATCCATGCTGTCAGCAACCGTTGCGGCCCAATATTGGGCTGGGCCGGTGCGCATTCAAAACTAACCAACGCAGATTTGGGTACCAAAGGCGACGGCAGCTTCGGCATCGGTCTCGTTGGGGCAGCCAGTGCTGGAGTTCTGGATCCAGTACCACTGCGTGACAGGATCTTTGCAGAAGCAGACCAAGTCGTTGGCCTCGGTGCACGAGGGGATGTATTGCTCAATAGTCCCCATCAAAACGGGATACTAGCACGGGGGGCGGGCGAACCCGGTGTCAATTCCGGGTACGAAGTAGTTGATGTGTCAACTAATAGTGACGAGGGCGTGGGGGGGATGCTTACAGCACAGTTGGGGATGTATCCAAGGCCTTGGGCAGAGGCGAGCCGGAGGAGGCCGGTCACCGCTAGTGCGATGGAGGCGGTTGTGTTCTTCATTATGCTTATGCGCTAATGCGGTCGCGGGCTTAAGTGTTTATGGCTGAAGCTGTGGCGAAGCAATAGTTTGGGCTGGACTAGAGGATATCTACCGTACAGACCGGATCAGGTGGCAGGTATAGAGTTAACGAGCGACGGGGTAACGAGTGACAGGGCGTGATGGAACACGTTGAAGACAGTTGAAGAGCCGGCGAGATGGAAGGATTTCACGAGAGTGGGCAAACCAGTTGATATATTTCTGTACTACGAAGGCCAGTTACCTCATGGCTCACGCCGCCTGCGCCTGAGTGGAAAATGCAATTTCCACTGCCAATAGTGTGACAATTTGTGCTTCCCTCCACCGACCAGGGTTGGGCTGGGACTTGTGCGCAAAGGGCCTCTTGGAGATGGATACAACCCAACCCTCAAAAGAAACAAAAAAGAAAAAGTGAGAGACTAGTACTAGTTTGGCATGGAGGGGTGATATCTTAGCCAGGCCAAATTCGTTTCCCCCCCCCAGACCATCTACAGCAAATTCCGGACGAAATACCGAGGTACTCAAAGGACGAAGGAAAGGAATGATTGTTAGAATGCCCTTGGAAATTGACCAGCAGATGGAAACCGGACTGTACTGTGGCGCTGGGAGTAATTTTAAAGATCAATAGTTGGACCCATCATCGAGCTCATTTCGCCCTCACGACAAGAGGACGGGGGGACCAGGGGTCCGGGTGGACCGGGCCAGGCCACAGTTTATCAATCAATCTAATCAATCAGATCGATCATCTGATAAAAGGGGAGAGGGTAGGATCGAATCATTATTGAAAGCCCCCACGCTCTCTTACCCGCTTCCATTCATCTGCCCCAGCACATCCCTGGACTAGGCCCAAATCGGGGACTCTTTGTGCCGCAATCGGACATGGACGGAATCACACGCCACCAACGTCTCCTCGACCTGATGGGATTCGAATACGAGCCACGCCAAGTCGCGGATCCGGGACTAGCCTTTACTACGGAGTGGGATAGCAAATCACTCGCACGGATGTGCTCACAACAGGGCCTACGAAGCATGAAAGCACACACTGGTCGCAGGACCATGTTGAGAGCCAAGAACAGGAGCAAGTGTGAACTCGTGAGACACCACGTTGTTTTCTTGCTTCTCCTTGCCGAGCGTTAGCCGAAGGGGATCTAACGAGTCTTGGCTAACTAATAAGGGTACGGACCTGCCGCTGAAAATGCGAGCAGCCAGCGGTCCGTTCCGTCAGGGAGCTACTTCTCGGATGAATGTTAAACCAGAGGTTTAGTGTCTTGTGCATCTTATGTTTTGATGGCAATAAACTATGTCAGTTGTAGTGGAGTATCTCCATCATCCGTTTGATGGCAGGCGTCTTTACCGAGGTACTTGGTGCTGAAGAGAGATTACTTTCCGCTCCATTCTGCCTGGTATTCCGCACGTAACCTGGAAAAGGTCCCTTCGTCAGGATTGCTCCGCTGGAAACCGGTTGCATGGATTTAAGTCGAGGACCATGCGTTCCGCATCCACCCACGGTACGACCGCAGACGAAGATCATTACCAGACACGGTTTTTCAACGTGCTGTGGCTGCAGACCTCGGTACACCATGTCGAGGAGCATGTTACAACTCGGATGCTTCTGCTCCCATGTTTCCGTGCCCCGTAAGAATCACGGAACGATCATCGAGAATAAAAAGGAAAAATGTTCCACATTAAGGGATCTGCATGAATTGTTTTCTTTTCTTTCAAAGCTTAATACTATGAGTGGGGCTTAATTGACAGGGACACTTCTTTGCTCAATCCCCTCGCCTGACTGAGCAGCCTCGTAAGCTTGACACCAAAAGTTCAGCAAGATGGTCGACAGGATGGTCTTGAAAAATAATACCAGCTTAACAGGTGTTGCCCATCCAGCCGATAGTAGCATTGTTGACTAGGTAGAATGCAAATGTCAGCGATCCTCCAGGAACTTGGGATTTTGTAGATATATTTCCGTTGCCACTTACGAGTGCAAGTATCCAGGCCAAACTGGAGAGCATCCTGCTTCTCATCGGCAGGGCAGTTTTGGCAGACGCACTGCTTGTAGAGAGTCACAAAGGTCACGCTCTTGCAGAAGCAAAGGAACAGATTCGCCTCTTGGCAAGCCATGAACGCGGGCAAGTTGGTTAGGTAAATGTCGGTGAAGCAAGACATCTAGCGCCGTTCGAGATTAGTATATATGTTGGGCAAAATGTAAGACAGGCAGAGGATGTGGGAGATGGAAGCCCAGTTGGAAGTCTTACAGCGCAATCGGGGATGTCGCCGTCGGGAAGGCCATCGTGGTTCTCGTCGGGGATCTGGCCCTGGGCGACGCCAAGGACGGAGACGAGACCGAAGAGAGCAGTGGAGAACTTCATTTTGTCTGGTGGTTTAGGCTTTTGTCGCTGCAGGACTAGGCAAGAGAGGAGATGAAGTGTATCAGTGATGGTGATGGCGAGAGTAGTCTGGAGATATCTTCTCGAGAGATCGACGGAAAAACAGCGTCCCTTTTATACCTGAAAAGCAGCTCGTCAAATTCTTGATCTGAGGGGGGAAAGCATCGTGCCTCTACATTCCTCCACGACGACCATCGCTCAACAAGAAGGAACTTCCTCGATCCATCCTTAGCCAACCCCGCCTTGAGGTTCGACGAGCTGGTGCGTCTTTTTCGTCCATCGTCTCCCGAAAAATTCTTCAAGCACCATGCGAGCTATCCTGCAGAGTAACCCCGCCATCCATAGTTCCAAGCTGCAAAGCCGCAGTCGTTGCTCCACTCGAGACCCCAGTATCGAGAGGCGTGTTGCCAGTCGAGATGCAAGTGGATGATTTGAGGTCATCCGAGGCACGCATGAGAAGAGTTGGTTAGGTATGAAAGATCCCACGGATGAGACTCCAGGAAGCTGATTGCCTCGGAGGAAAGTGGGATTTTCGACGTTGGAAACCCCGAGAGCACTGGGGTGGTTGGGTCGGTATGCTGCTTCAAAGATGTCCGCTCGAGCTGTCCCAGCACATAACGGTAGGGTTTTGCGGCAGCCTGCAGGCTCTTTGGGCCATGGCCTTTCGAAGTGGGATTCAACTGATGACGTACATTACAGGGTAACTAATCTTCAACTCCGCACGAGTGCAGAGAAGTCTACTCCATCTGTCTGGACTAAGCAATACAGCCGGATAGGATCATCGACTGACAAAGTCCGATCGGACCCAAGCCCCGGACTCGTACTTTGTATCTGTCCAGCAAAACTACGAAGGCGGGACCAAACCCCATCCCTTGCGAAATAATCTTCGTCATGCACATCTTGTCTCATAATAATCTCAGCGCCGTTGTCCAAGGTCTGCGGTAAAAACCCGCTTCGGCAGCTAAAACTCAGCCAGAGATGTATGGAGGGAGACAAGAAAACCCCAAGGAGGGGCTGTTTCCTCGGACGCGGGACCACATGCAGGGAATCAGCACATTATTGAATTCCTTGTTACAGCTTCCTAAAATCTGTAAGTGGCTTTTCCAGTTCCCATCGAGTGCCTTTGCACATACTCCGCACATTCCCATTCGAGGCTGCCTCCGTAGAGACGGACCAATAGACAAACGAGAAGCGATCTTATCTGATCATCTGATAAAGAGGGAACACACACCGGGGACGTGGGATCGCCCGAGGCCTCGGCGCGGATTTCGTGCCGTGGCAGGGGTTCGAATTTGTACCTCTTAACGAGATCGCAATGCTGCGAGTTATGCTGTAAACGTGTGTGGACTTGCTGCATGTTCCCATACACTTCGTGTTTTGAGATCCTTGCATCACTAGACTACTGGCGATGGTAAGGGTCGTGGCCACCCGTAACCACACCAATTGCAGAGGATTCTCCAGTGCAGAAAACCCACTGCTTGGCATGGTCGAGCTCTGGCCTTGATGGCTGAAAGACCCCGATGTCGGAGATTGCTCGCTCCTCTCATTCACTGCTCGATCCTAAGACCACAATCTGGGATAACTTAACGCTGGATCTGAGTTTGTTCTTTGTGCCCTTCAGTGGAAAGTCTGCGGTGCGTTTTCAACCCGAACGTTCCATGGCCTGTAAATCACAAGCCATGCGAGACGGGTGCCTCCCACGCCCTTTCCAGAGTGCAAGCAATTGGGCTCGTTTTCCGAATTTACCTTGGCAGAGCATGGTCCCCTGGAACTATGGAGCCAAGTTAGACCAAGTTAGAGCGGCCTAAAATCACTCTGCCGCCGCCGCAAAGGCTGAGACTTGGTCCCTGGGTTTGACTCAAACGAGACTAGGGTCGTCCCGAGTCAAGGCTGTACAAGTGACAACGTGCTCACTCGCGAGTTGCGAGGTGAACCCGCCTTCGATAGGGCTGTTTGGTCATATTTTTTTTTTTTAACACCGTACAAGTAGATCGCCATACCGCCCAAGGTGACCTCCCTACTCACTACCTTGTGCACAAGGCAAGAACGGATCTACTCCCCCAGAAGTCAGGTCGGATGGAGGAGGATGGTCCAAATGTGACGCCAAATCAGCACACATAGAGACGATCATTGACTTGATCCACACCCTGTGATTTTACACAGAGTTACATTGCATTTCGATATCACACAAACTGGTTGCGACTGTGTGGTACCCCACGGTTTGCTAATGTTTTCTCATCAAGGACAATATTCACTAGTCTATCCCGTCTAATCCTGGACTTCAGCTGCATCGGCCAGGAGTTCCTTTTCTTCGGCTCGCCGAAGTCGCTCTTTGGATAACGTCCACCACTATCCTTTGCTGTGAGTTCGTGATCCTCTCAGAGATGGGCGGAGGGTGTCTAAGATTAGACGTGATTCCCCTCATCTTAGCCAGTCACTCTGAAGCTCCCGAGCAAGGATCTTCGCGGTACAGCCTTAGTTTCTACGACAGTGTATCACGATTAAAGATTAACACGGCAGACTTTTTAAGTGTACTCAATCATGAAGATCTCTTCTGCTTATAGATGACGAATGGAATCGGACATGTCGTGGGCCCGACACCCCGGTTTTGGGGCCCTCTTACGAAGCTTAACACACCACGGGCCACGAGTACGACTGGATGCCGGGACACCCATCCACTCTGAGTGAGTTGCCTACTGCACCTTGCCATGACAGCAGTGGGCCAAACCTCGCATAAGCGACGCTACCACTTGGACCCAGCATGTATGGAATAGGTGACGTGTTTCCCCTGGTCATACCTCGTGGGCTTCAATCTTGGCTTTCGTGCGGGGGCGTTTGACAAGAATCTTCTCGGACGCATGCGTATTATGCCAACACTTCTGGGTTAGCTGCTAACACGGCTCGCATTGGGATAGGTTACAAACAGGAATATTGTCCAATATATTGCAACCCAAACAGCTTCACCTCCGAATGAAGATATGCCACTTATGGTGGCTGGCCAAGAAAGAAAACATCCCACGGGACCTGATCTATCCAGAGGAGTGTCATCTATGCCTCCGGTATCTGGTTCGATAAAAGAAAGATACTCGAGGTAGATAGATTAAGTGCCACATCCACACATTCGCACATGGACAAATTCGTGGGCTCTCTCAGTATGATCTGGCACGGTGTGTCCAAGTTCCGAAGAGAGTGTGCTGTGCATGGTACATGGAGGAGGCCAACGTTCACGGAGTGCGTGCTCTGGAAAACACCGTTGGACTGACAAGAAATGAGTGGACTGATGCCTGCGGGTCGACCCCGTCCTCATTCTCATTCTCCGGGCGCAAGGTAGAAATACGGAGATTCCATGGCTTTCGACGCCCGACACTGCCCGGCCTGTGTTCTATTGGTTGGTATTTAGATTAAGTGGGCGAGTAAACATTGACGTTGCCAAGACGCGTAAATAAACATGCCCCTGGCTACGAGCAGGTTTTGGGCATGTTTAAAACTGTGTGCTAAGGAAGTCGCTGTGCGTTTATCCGGATAGTTGCAAATACAGAGGGTTTCCTCACGTCTCTCGGTCTCTCGGTAGCACAGCATGAAATCAGGGGTAATATTGATGCAGGATATAGGTAGCCCACGTAAGTTCAGTAGGACCCCATAATCTCGCCGAATGCCACGTTGGTAGATGTTCCCCCGACAAGATTATCGATCAGACAATATAACTGTCTCTTCCCTTACCCTAGTTGATTTCACTAGCAGTTTAGAGAGAATAGACTTCTCAGGTACAGAATACGCGGGATGAACGAGACGCCGACACGGACACGGAACAAGGTGCTGGATCACAACGACAATCTCGGGAAATCGGGGACCCGCCCCGAGATAGTGGAGAAGAGAACTCCGCAAGTTAGAGCCGGATCATCACGACTTGACAATCTGAACGTCTGTGAATTACCCAGACCTCAACCGATATATCATTGTGGTCCTCCAATTTCCGATTTTGCACAGCCACTCTCACCCTCTTTCATATCTATCATGCGAAACGCTACCTTCATAAACTCATCCTATCGTGGGCATGATAATATACTCGATCCCCTCCATTACAATGACCCCGCGGCTTGGCGTCTCGCCATCTTCTCATCCTCCCCAATCGTCTTCCTCGCGCTACACTACAAGACAATTGGGGAAGGGAAGCATAACGGAATTGGACAATGAAAAGCAAAGGCGTCGGCGGCGGTGCAATTTCCCCCGCAAATATGCGCCCGGCGCCCGCTCTTACATTGCTTCCGTGATGATCACCCGCATGAGGTGGAAGTTCGGGGAAGATTCCACCACTTTTATTGACATTACCGGTATTTTGCATGTTGCCCTGCGACTCTGAACACGGCTTAATATGGTGATCATCGCCATATTCTCGGTCCTGACCCCTCCGAAGTTGCGGTCCACATGATTGCCGACCCAGTCCTGAACCAGCCTCCCATCATACCCACCATCACACCGATCCCGAACCCTTATACATGAAGTATTGCCCAGACTTTTGTCCTTTTCTTGATTTCGTTTTCTTCCTCCTCCCCAACATAACTCAATATACGATCCTCCCTTGGCAGCTTGGCAAGAGGCCTCGCATGCATTGATCGTTGATTAATGCCAATCGACTCCTCCCGGATGAAACGATCGAGATACGAGAGAGCTGCCAACAAGATGGAGACGACGGGGAGAGGCCAAGATTTGCAGCGAAAGCTCAGGAGCATAAATGGCCATACCGCGCCATGGGAAAGAGGAGACTCGTCCTAGCATGACACTTACCTCCTCCTAGAGCTTTGTCACTCCGCTTTCCTCGCGAACCGCACTTATTCTCTCTTTTCTAGTGGCAAGCCACCTGTAGGCACCATGCTGACTCTCGCTGCTCTTTCCATGATAGCCCTTGCCCGGGCCCAGCAAGTCGGCACCGAAACCTCCGAATCCCACCCCAAGATCACCTGGCAACGTTGTACCGCTCCCGGTCAGTGCACCAACGTGAACGGTGAAATCGTCATCGACGCCAACTGGCGCTGGGTGCACGAGGTTGGCGGGTACGAGAACTGCTACGACGGCAACCAGTGGACCGATCTCTGCTCCAGCGCCTCTGACTGCGCCAAGAACTGCGCTGTCGAGGGCGCTGACTACTCGGGGACATATGGTATCACGACCAGCGGTGATGCCTTGACGCTGTCCTTTGTTACAGAGCACGAGTATGGCAAGAATATCGGTGCTCGAACCTATCTTATGGAGAGTGATTCCAAATATCAGATGTTCACTCTTATGGACAATGAGTTGGCCTTTGACGTCGACTTGTCGGCTGTCGAGTGTGGCATGAACTCGGCGTTGTATCTTGTCCCCATGAAGCCCGATGGTGGTCTCGGCGATGAGCCTGATAACGAGGCGGGTGCCAAGTATGGTCTGGGATACTGCGATGCCCAGTGCGCTCGTGATCTGAAGTTTATCAACGGAAAGGTTCAGTGTTCCCAGTTCCCTCCACCACCAACTATCTAAACTAAGAAGAGTCCTGTTTGAGCTAATGCATGGCATATCCATAGGCAAACATTGAGGGTTGGACCCAGTCCGCCACTGACGAGAACTCCGGTCTTGGTAACATGGGATCTTGCTGTGCCGAGATTGATGTCTGGTACGTTTGAAATCGGAGAGAGAGGGGGGAGACAGAAAGACACATAAGTTGTTGTCGGAATTTGAAATGGGACTGGCAACAACTAATAATATTCGACATCAACAGGGAGTCCAACGCTCACGCGTACGCCTTCACCCCTCACGCTTGCGAGGAGAATACCTATCACGTCTGCAATGGCGATGACGAATGTGGAGGGACCTATTCCCCTGACCGATTCAACGGCAAGTGCGACGCCAACGGTTGCGACTACAACCCCTACCGTCTCGGCAATCACGACTTCTACGGCCAGGGTGCCTCGGGCGTCGACACCACCAAGAAGTTCACGTACGTATCTGTAAACCTCCTGTTGCAGCAATGTCTTCAATTTACTCCTTTGCTAACAATGAATACTAAACCTCTTACAGCGTCATTTCCCGATACGAGACCGACAAGCTCAGCATGCTCTTCATCCAGGACGGCAAGGTCATCGAAGTGCCCGGGCCCAAGCTCGAGGGTCTCGACCAATTCGACAACACCATTACTCCTGAGTACTGCGCTGCCTATCCTCCCCTTTTCGAGGACCACGACCGCCACAACGAGGTCGGAGGTACCCCTGCCCTTAATGAGGCTCTTCGCTTGCCCATGGTTCTTGTCCTCTCCATCTGGGCCGATGTAAGTTCCCCCAATCCTACATCCTGTGAGAGGCATGTTAGCAGTTACTGACGGTTGCTTTTCTTTTTTCTTTCCCCTTCGTATAGCATTACGCTAGCATGCTTTGGCTCGATTCGCTCTACCCACCGGAGAAGGAGGGTATCCCTGGAACTCTCCGTGGTCCATGCCCCCAGACAGGTCGTGACCCCGCTGATGTCGTTTCCAACCATGCCGATGCCAAGGTTATCTGGTCCAACATTCGCTACGGCCCCATCGGTTCCACCCATGATACTGGCGGCATCTAGCCTGGAAGCCCGAGTTGGCCTGATGTGGAAGACACCTAAGACGTCCGCAACAGCCTAGTTGACAAAGAAGCTGCTATATAGGTTATTTCTTTCTGTTAGTATATACTTACACGTCGTATTTATATTCTTTGTGGATAGCTCGCTCCGGCCACTTCAATTCAATTCTTTATGATCAATAGTGGTTATCGATTGCATCTGTAACTCCATGGTTGTAGAATAACCTCGTGTCGAGGACTGTAACCAATGTCCACCTTCCCGTCCCCAATTTCCCCCTTACTCGATCCTTGGATGAACCGATATCCAATTCCATCGCTCCCAGGCCCTCGAATGCTGCAAATATCGGGCCAGGGTCAAAAATCTTGGTTCCATAAAAAGATCGCGAAGCCAAAGAGGGCAGGGACATGGCACTGGACCCCGCAGACCCCGAATCATCCGATACTTCAGACTCGTAGGGGGTCACGGCCGATAGTCCTGAAACGTGCGTGGCGTCGAGGATAGCGCGTTCCCCAAGACAATTATTGACAACCCCGAGATGTTCGCAAGACGATTTTTAATCTAGCTGAGGATCGGACGAAAGAGAACCGGGGTCTCTCCCCTTGCCAGGGTTGCATGCTAAAATGTTGCATTCGCGTATTCGTAGATCCACCGACGCCCGGCGCGAGGCGAATCGCTCGTATCCGGCTCGTAGGCTCCACCTTCGGATGGAAGCACCGACTTTCCGGGTTGTTCCTTTCAGAAGCATTCCCACGTGTGACTCTGTATGCTATCGTTAAGTTAAAGTAGTACACTACGGAACTGCCATTGGGGGGTGAGAAGGGAGGAATGAGGGGAAATTGTGACGTCTTCCTTGTTCGCCCTTGTCCTCAGTCGCGAGCTGAGTTGCTACTGATATTACAGGCATGCACCAGCAGGGACTCCAACAATATTTTTAGCTCCTAACTTACTGCTCACTTCCGCAAACTACCGAGGCATAGAATCCCTAGTCAGCTCGGTTTCTTGTTGAAACGAGCAGGCGTCCCGGAAGTTTAACTAGCCAGAGATGTCTTAGACATAGTACAAGACGCCCGACATACCCGATATCCAAAAGTCAAGGTCAATATTCTTCGATCAATTGATCTAACAGTTCTATGCGGGTTCTTAATACTACCTTAAATCCAGGGTTGGTACGGACCTGAAACAAAAGAATATGGTGGGTCTAATGCCAGGCTACGTGATTGATTGTTTCATCAGTGGGCCATTGACAGCCATTGAACCTGGCAAGCCAAAGTGACAGGCCCGTTCTCGTGTCCACGTTGGCGAGGTTAGCATGGACGCATAGTCCAATATTGCAAGGATTTTGGAAAGGGGCCCCAATCCGTGGTATTTGGCAGGCTTGGCGGACCCCATCGGGCAATTTTGGAAACCATGCTAACGTCTCCATGTTTCTCGATCATCAGATGGTCAAGACTGGATGGTTCGAAGATGTCTAGGTCCTTGCTCGCTTCCGCCCCGAATGTCGCCCTGGGTCTCCAACGGCCTGTTTCTTGGGTGCCCATCCAATGGGAACAGCCTGTTCGTCGGAGGGCACCAAATTCCCCCACTTACGAACGGACCGCATCTCCACGAGGCCCAACCCGACCTCGGTTGTCCATAGCCAACGAAGGCGAGAGTTCCCGGTCTGGGCAGGAGACGTCATGTCAAAAAGGGACTGAGCCAGGGCTCGGGCGAAGATAAAAGACAGAATGCATCCTCTCTAGATTTGCCCAGTCCTTCCACACAACACTCTCTCTCCAAGCTGAGCTGCATTCTTTCTTTTCTTCTCCAGGTTGATGCCACTCTTTCTTCCATAGGCCTTGTGCTGTCATACTTTCATTCTCAAGCCTCCACTATCGTCGCCTTCACAGAGTGAAGCTAGGACACTCTTTTTTTTTCGTTCAGCCACAAAGCCATTCACTTCATCAAGTCTCTTGCCCTTCCAGTCGCTTCCGGCCGACTAGTTTCTGTTTCGATTCTTATCCCTTTCTTTCATCTTTACACTATCGCATTACTTCAGCTTCAGCGACAATGTCCCTCGGAACCAAGCTCTTCCTCCTCGGCTCCCTCGCCGCCACTGCCCTCGCCCACGGAACCGTGACCGGTTTCGTCACCGACGGCAAGTACAACGGCGGCTTCCTCCTCAACTACTACTATGCCAAAGTCAACAAACAGGCCGTCCCCGACACTGCCGGCTGGTACGCCGAAAACCTCGACAACGGCTTCGTCGCGCCCGACCAGTACGGCTCGGCCGACATCAACTGCCACAAGAACGCCGCCCCGGGAAACATCGCGGCTACCGTTGCCGCCGGCGGCACCGTCGAGTTCCAGTGGACCAACTGGCCCGACTCGCACATTGGTCCCGTCCTCACCTACGTTGCCAACTGCGGTGGGGACTGCACCAAGGCCGACAAGACTGCCCTCAAGTGGGTCAAGATCGACGAGGCTGGGTATGACGCCGCCACGAAGGAGTGGGCTGCTATTGCTTTGATTAAGAACAACAATACCTGGAGTACCACGGTTCCCTCGTCCTTGGCCCCGGGACAGTACGTCTTCCGCCATGAGATCATCGCTCTTCACGGTGCTCAATCCGCCAATGGCGCGCAGAACTACCCCCAGTGCATGAACATCGAGATCACTGGCTCTGGCACAGACAATCCGGAGGGCGTCCTCGGAACCAAGCTCTACACGGCCAATGAGCCCGGCATCCTTTTCAACCCGTATACGACCATCACCAGCTACACCATCCCCGGGCCAGCCCTCTACTCTTCCGGCACGGGCGGCAGCAGCGGGGGTAGCAACGGCGGTAATAACGGTGGCAGCAACCCCTCGACGCCTACCACAACAGCCGCTGCTTCTCCTTCTCCCTCTTCCACCACCGCCACCCCCCAAGAACCTAAGCCATCCGCTGATCCTACAACCTCTGCCGTCCCCATTCCTTCCACTGGCGCCTGTGCCGGAAGCGGCTCCAGCCTCCCTGAGAGCTTCACTCTTGACACCTTTATCACCTGGCTCACATGCGTTTCCGGGAATAAGAACGCTCGGCGCCATGCCCGGGACGTTGCTAGACAGTAAATGGCTTGGAACACTTAGGCACAAGATGTCTTTTAGACATCGGGGTTTTCTCCCCATTCTCTTTTCAAGTTCTTATTATGTATTATATTTTTTTTTCCTTTCTTTGGGGTTAGTCAGTTAGCACCAATGAGCTCGCCTTGAGCTATTGTATGTATTTTTCACTCTCCAGTCGTGGTATATGTACCACGGATAGAGGAATCAATTCCATCTTCTCATCAAGAACCGAGGTATCACTTCGCGCAAAATATCCTGTGCCATGTTGTCCATTTTTGTTGATGATACTTTGGCGCGCCTCCCAAAGGCATCACTTTCGTGACCGCGACGACAACCCTCGTGCTGGCCGGGGGAAACTTATTCCCCTCCTTGGAGCATCGACTGCGTCTTTTCAAGTTTCCCTCCCTCGCGCCGTTCTCCCGTTCTTATCGCTTGGACTGTCGAATTTATGTAGACATCTTCTTCATGCCAACTCCCGCTGCTGGTCGCTATCGGTGGACTCATCTTCAACGAGGTGGGGGAAACGGCAGGAGGTTCGATGGAGGAGGAGGGGGAAGAGGAAGGAGCCTAGAGACGGACTGCATGCACAAGGGGAAAAAGTCGACGAAGACCTGCTCCAGTGGCAGTTGCCTAAGTAGCACGCCCTCTTCCTTCATCATTGGGGTTGGATCTTACAATGCTGCGTCACCTACTCGCCTCGCAAGTGTAACGTTTATTTTACATGATTCACTACGCCAAAGTACAAAACAACAGCTTTTATTTCCGTTTCTATTCTCTTCCCGACCTTTCTGTTGTTTTAACGATTTCTTTTAGGGGCAAGATGTCAAGCATCGCAATGGAGGCCGTATAAGATGAACGGTCCACACACGCACGCTCCTGAGAGGGATCGCCGAATTTAGTAGAGACCACGTTACAGAGTCGAGGACGGGCGTTCTAGTTCATCCACAGGCAGATAGTGAGTGTCTCCGGGGCGCAGCGTCTTCGGGTTCGTAGGATCTAAATCCGATTCGTCATATTGGCCCTTGAGGGGGTAGTTATGCTTTTTGTTCGACATTGCAGAGAATCGGAGGTTTAATTCCCAGGCATGTGAGATGTAGAGGGCATCTTTTGTGGTGTTAGACTAGACGCCCGCTCCCGTATCTGAGTGTGATCTCTTTAGGGGTTCGATTCGCCGCGCTCCTTGAGGGCCCTCTCGGCTCGACCCAAGGCCTAATCCAATTCTGCAATTCGCTCTCTGTCCTCGTGCCTCCTCTCCTGTTGCTCTTTTAGGCGTTCCTGGTCCGCCCTTAGGCGTTCTTGGTCCTCCCTCAAGCGTTCCTGGTCTTTCCTGAGGCGTTCCCGTTCACTCTTCAGGCGCTTCTGTTCCTTTTTTAGACGCTGCTGTTCCTTTTTCAGGCATTCTTGTCCCTCTCTCCGGCGCTTCCGTTCTTCTCTCTGATGCTTGCGATCATCTCTCTGACGCTCAACAGCATTTTCTTCAATCTGTCTTTCTAGCGCCTGGATTTTTTGATCTCGGTCTCGTATCTCTTGCATCTCTCGTAGCTCTTGCAGCTCTCGTAGCGCCTTCGTTATTTTTCCGCCCCTCTTCTTGGATTTCTGTCGGGGGCCATGCCGACCGCGAGGAGGTAGGGGGTGTTCCTGAGCCGCTAGTTGGCATGACCACTGTAGAGCATTTACGATGGCGGTGAAAGGTATTCTGACTTGGGGCGATGCGTGGACGTTCCTGTAGGCGGTAGGTGAGAGTTAGCTATCAAATGCTCGATTTCGTCCATGTCAGGGTGAAGTGTGAGAGAGAGGGGAGATGGGACAACATACGCATCTTGGGGCCTGACAAATTCAGCCGGGAGATCGTCCGCGGGGACCAAGTCAGACAGATACAGGTCAACACTGCCCTCCTCCTAAGAGAGCGGCTGCCAATCCATAAGTGTCGTGACTTGGCCCCCACCGCCGGGCTTCATGGTCCAGACACTAATGGCGGAGCGGTCAAGCTCCGCCGCCGTCTTGGCTTCTCCATTTGCACCCTTTGGGTAGTATAAATCCACACAAATAACCACTCGGACCCCCTCTTCAGCTTCTGTCAAGTATCCTTGGTGTTTGGCCAGGTCTCGGCGCTGGAAGCTGCGGCTGTAATTAACCTCGCCAACAATCGCCGGAAGAGGCATTTTCAGGCTGCCGAACGAAAAGTCCGGCTTCCGACAGGAGTCTGGATCGGTAAAGACTGGTCGGCTTCCTAAAGACATCAACGAGTCGGTGACTGTGGTGCCGACGACCGGATGAGTCGCGTACTGTCGAAGCTGGGCACAGATTTCGTTGTGGAGTTCGGATGCTACTCCTTCTGGGATTGTGCCTCCATGTTTGAAATATAGAATTCTTCCGTCGTACGAGAACCTCCCTAACTTGAAAGGGATGTCGGGGATTACCTCGAGGAAGTCGTAGAACTCTTCTACAGATAGGGTGAAGAGGCAGTCGGACAGTTGGCGGTAGTCAGAGTCGAACGTGAGAGAATCGAGGCGGTTGGTGAGGTCCTGAAATGTGCCAGCAGCCGCCAAAAGATTCTGGATGCCTTCATGCTGGGCCATGGTGGCTGCGATAATAGGGTATGAGGAGCGACAGTGGAATTTGGGATGATTGACAATGTGGGTTGGATGAATGAAGCTTGGTGTTGGAGAGGAGTGAGATGGATGTTGATGGAGATGTAGAAGAAGAAACCAAGTCGAGCCCAAGAGAGCGAGAGAATTATTAAATATGCATCAGCTGGAGCAAGAGGTAAGAAGATGATCGATGGGCTTTGTTCTTTCCTTTCTTTCCCTATGAAATGGAAGTTGACTAGTTGAGTGAGGGAGTCGCCAAGTCTAGCATCACAGTCGTTTCTTCATCCATCATATAGATAGATACAAACTGTTACTACAGTCACTATCCTATTCACATGGAATTCTTTGCACCAGATCCACATGGTCTCCATCTTTTCACCTACATGTCGTGGTCCATCAAACTAGCTGTGATAGGACTCGGGCTAGAAGTTCCAGATAAGAATCCTAGTGTCTGCGAAGGAGCCATTGACGGAGAATCACTCACAGGCGGCCGAGTTCTCAACTCTTGGGCCTATGAGTTTCTTATTGTCCTGTGGATTAGATGTCATTCGCTAAATGGACAGTCTCCTGAGTTATATGGGTGAATTTAAGCCTTGCTAGATCTGAGTGAATGCTGCGCCGTGGGCGGCCAATTTAGAAGGGGACTGTTGATAGGTGGCGTGGCATGCTCCAGCTTCGTGAGTTCTGTGATCTTTCCAGTCCCCTGGAGCGAGGACCATCAGCCCCCCAGAACAACGAACCAGAATTCGTAACTGTACTTCCATCAGGTTTTCCAGAGGACAAGGCGCCACGAGAGTTGCTATGTCTCTGGGGATACACGCCCAGCTGAGCGGTCGTGTGTAAACTACACCGTCGGACGTGTCACCCACTTCCGGTAATGGGGCTGGGTACTTATGTCACTGTCTACTGTCGCCGCTTCTCCTCTTCGATACACAGACTAGAAAGGGGTTGCTCAACCCTGGATGGAACGCCCTCGTCTGATATCTTGCGCCATGAGATGAAAAGAGGGACCAATACGGGGCTACTGTCTTGCCTGGACACAATGAACCTCTATCCTCGTTCTTTAGGCTCCCGCATGGGGCCGGGCAGAAGATATACCTGGAGATATCCGAGGTGGGCTCAAATAACATTGATGGATTCTGACACTAGCACAAGGGAGATACTCTTTCTTATCTCTCCCTCTCTCTCTTTTTCCTCTTTTTCTTTCCTTTTTAATTTTCTTTCAATTCAATTTCTAGTGCCGCCTCCACGAGATTAGGAGCCAACATTTCAGTCATGATGGTAGGCGATGGTGGAGCGGTCCTATTCCAATTAATACGAATTATCTTCTCCATACACGGGTGAGTTCCCATGAAGATCGTCGCTGACCGATTGAGCAGCGCTGGGATCCGCCTCGGATCGTCTGCAGCTGGCCAGTCCTATCCTTAAAGCATCCACCACGTCAAGTACGTTCACTTTTAATCTATTGGGAGATCAGCGAGACAACAGGCAATTAATTAGATTCCGCGGAAACCATCACGTCGGACCCCCAGGACTACGTTTTCCGCGGCCAGGCGGAGAGGGCATGTCGACCTGGCCAGACCCTGGTTCAGTGACGGTCCGGTGAGATCCAAGAGAGGCCTCGATCCAATTCATTCCCTCAACACCGAGACCAGCCATACCGAGCATACGATCCCGGACGGTTATGGCACCATGGCGCACCGCATTTGGCCAACAGATGTATCCTATTTTGGCACATTTCGCGTCGTTTGGATCACTCGGATGTGACAGAAGAACTAGTTTGCATGCCGAGTTTTCTCTCTCCGCCCAAATGGGACAATGAGGGTTCGTGGCTGGGCTTACCAGGTCAGGTGGCTCCACAGGTGCATGAGGCGCAATGTGACAGGCTGTGGAGGGCGAGAAGAGGCCTGCGATTTGTCGATTCCCGGCGGCAAGATGATTTAAGGTTATCTAGTGGCTGCACTGGCTGCAGGGAGGATGACATTAAAATTCTGAGGTCTGGAATCCGTCGCTTGGGTCTAAATGTATCTTTGCAGCTAAATTACGTAGAAAGATACGGCCGTAGAATTATGTAATCACATCTGTCAATCCCACGAGAATGGATTCTCCATTTCGCTTGTGTTGCTCCTTCCTCATCCCAATGTACGAAGTACCTGGAGACTTGCACATTTTTGGAGACTCTCCGAGAAATGGAAATCGAGACATTTCATTCTCTCGCGCCTTTCTCGGGAGTCTCCATTTATCAAGGTCAAAGTTTCTGGCACAGTTCCTCATCATGGTTTGAGCCTGCGTGGTGAGGCAAATCACGTTTCAGAGCTCAATGCGACGAGCCCGAGCCGCCATCCTGCGCGGATTAACGTTGCGCCGACAGACACAAACCAATCAGGGCGTCCCGATTCAGGAGGCATCGCGAGACTTGTCGACTTTGTGGTCTGTTTGCTGCTTGTCGCTGCAAGGGTCTGTTACTGCTCCACCTCCTGGATCGACCATCGACCGATGATTGGCAAGAAACCCGAAGGGTTATCTGCCTGCCCCCATGCCATTGATGTCCTGTCAGAAGGGTCAAGGGACCGGAGATGCAGATTGCCAAGAGGGGGGCTTGACCCAGGGAGGAGGGCCAGAAGCGAGGAGAGAAGCAAGGGTTGCAGAAAGTCTAATGCTAATAATTCTAATTTTGCTGCAGTCTCAAAATCTCGCCCGCTCTGTTCCCTTTTCTCCCTCTTTGTCCTTCTTCATCCCATCCTGATCGAGAATCTGCCGGCGGTTCTGTGCATCGTCGAATTCCTCTCCCTCGCTCTTCCCTCTCTCGTTCAAGTTTCAATTCTCTTTCTCGGATGCTGGAAATCCACTCTTTGTATATACCTTTCTAATTTTGATTTCTTGCCTTTGATTCCGAGCCCAAACTTGCGACCACTCCATTTTCCAGTCTTTTCTAGGGAAAAACGAAAGCACACGAAGTACCACGACAATTGAGTATACCAGCCAAACCACACGACAGCACAATGGTCTCCCTCAAATCTCTCCTCGCGGCGTCCCTCGCCCTCGCTGGCCACTCCCTCGCCCAAAGGACCATCCAGATCCTCGCCATCCAAGACCTGACCCTCCCCGACACCTTCGTCTACAAGCCCAACTCCGTGACCGCCAACGTCGGCGACGTCGTCGAGTTCCACTTCGCGCCTACGGGATTCCTGCCGTCGAACCACACCGTCGCTCAGGGGACTTTCGAGAAGCCCTGCCAGCCTATGCCCAATGGATTCTACTCGGGGAATGTGACTGCGGCGCCTGATACTCCCCTCGGAGAAGCTGTAGGTGTCACCACTTCCATAAATTTGGCTGGAGGAATGGAAGTGAAAACACTGGGACATTTATTGGGAAGCTCCGAGAAATAAGAAGCTAATCATCACTCCCGGAAACAGGAATTCGTCTTCCAAGTCCAGATCCAAACCACCGACCCCCTCGTATTCTACTGCACCACCGGCCAGCACTGCACCCGCGGAATGTACGGCGTCATCAACCCCTCTTCGAACCGAAACCTCGCCTCCTACAAGAAGATCATCACCTCCCACGGCCCCGCTGGCGTGCCTCCGCGCATCAACGGCGGCAACCTCGTTCGGAACCCAGGCGCCATTAACCAGGCTGCGCTTGTCGCTGGTGCGTCGACGTCCTCGGCGATTTCGATGCTTGGTGTCGCGGGCGCGATGGCGTTTGCGGTGTTGATGGCATAGATTTAAACGCTGGGTTTGAGGAGACTGGGAATAGTCGAAGGTCGAATCTGTCAATCAAGACATAGCAATGCGGAGAAGAAGATGGAAAGAGAAAACAAAGAAACATATATTCGGTGCGGCAATCCTAGTGACATAGACAAGGCCGCACCGGGGGCTGGGTTCAAGCGTTGGTACAGGCGGGTCGGCTGCCCTACCTGAGATTATCGACGAGCCATTGCAATTAGTCTGTATATATACATCTATATTCGGTTACACTCTATGGAATGGGATCAAAATTCTACGTCCATGTCATTTTTGATGGGGCTGATGGAGAAGGAGAGGCGAAGGAAGAGACAAGAGCAAGCGGAGCGACATGGGGGATGGGGAGTGGAAATAAAGCATGATTTCGCATAAAGGAAATTTAAGTTTCTTATATCTTGTTTGACCTTTTTGCCTCGTTTTCATGTCTCCATTTTTCTGCCTCGGGTTGACACTCGAAAGTGGTAAACGGCCAACAGATGGCGAAGGCTGTGAACTCCTCTTGCCCGTGCATCGCCATCCAGATGCATTTTTGCTTTGCTACGGTGTCGTGGGCGGAGCACAGATTCAATTTAAGTTAGACGACACGGAAGGATGACATCAGGCACCATCATTAAGCTCAATCAATTGACACTTCTTCGATTTCCATCGGTAGCACTCCCGGCGAGTCGGACCCTCCTGCAGCGTTCCCCAAGTTCGGCAGAATCTATCCGAGGACGGAGACCGTGGGCCGGTCCGCTGGAACCAACAGAGGAGAAAATGGCGGAGTGCATACCTCAATCCGATGGACGGAAAATCCTGGCTTCACTCGGTGAATATGGAGGACAAGGCCCTCGATAAAACGAGAGCATCGAGTAGGCAAAAGGATGTATCTATGTTTGAGGAGAGTGGCTCTGTGACGTTGAATGGATTGAAAATTATTCGATCGATATTTTCCGATGCAAATCTCACAAGATCCGAGGGGCCAGGGAAAGGAACCAGAACAATCGTGGTTTTTTCTTGTCTCAATTGTCTTGCTCGTCCTGCATCCCGGCATCACTTCTCTTCGTAGTGTTCAAATAAAAAGAGAATGCAAACTCATATAGTGAGATCAAATCACTCTTGACGTGTTGGGATCTTCGCTGCAGGTTGCTCATCCCGAGGCCTTGGCTGTCTCCTGTGGCTGCATCTGCATTTGCCCGTCGAGTCGGGCGGCAGGAAAATCGCGCTCAATACAAACTTGGCATCGACTACGAAGTACCATGACCTGCATTTCGGGTTCCTTGGCTTTATGACGTGACCTCAACTCTCCCGCACACGGCAAAGCTTGGCGAGGGTGATTCGTTCTGTCTGGTTGGCTTCAGATGCTCCAGCCCACTCTATCGAGGAGAGAGATTATGCCCCCTTTTTGCTTTCGGGGCTAGCTAGGAGGCTTTCCGGGATTGAATTGACTCCCAGAGTCTCAGTGAATAAACGAGGCTCTCCTCAGTTGTTTGTCTGATCTCATTACTTCGTAGTAGTTAAGGAGCTGCAAAGTCTGTTTGAGACATTCGAACGATTAAGAGACGGACGCCCTGGCTAAACCACTTCTGGAATCCAATATTCTTATGAGCAGTGTTTCAGCCAAGTGGAGAGAGGATTGGCCAACGGGAAGCTGGCGTGAGTCCAAGGTCAGGGTCGACGGGGTTTCTGGAAAGCTTAAATCCGAGCGGTCACGGTTCGTCTTCGAGTGGGACTCTGGGAGCATCCATTTCTTGTATCCCCTCGTTTGCAAATACTCCGTACTGCTCGAGTCCGGCTTTTTCTAGCTCTAGTCTGATCCTGACCGGAGCACTCACACATAAACGAGGTCAATAGATCAAGGCCAAGATGGATGCTGTCCTTCTTTCGGAAGTGATTGACGCGTGATGTTCCAGAAGCCGCCAAAACGAGACGCGAAAAAACAAGGAAAAGAAAAGTGGGCACATGCAAGTTTCTCCCACTAATGTCCCCTAGGACGAAAAAGCCAGGCTGTCGATGCCCCTGACTATCTTTGTCCTTCGCTGGAGCATATTTCGTAGTGGATTTGGGACCTGAACCCAAGAGGGAATATGAGCACACGAGTAATTTAGTGGGTTTTGACAAATGTCGCCTGACCACTGACCATCTTGGGATCTCACTACTTCTTATCGGATGCCTCGATCCCAAGCTCTCGTTCTTCCTCCTTTTCTAACTTCTTCCAGCCCGGCTTTCGCGGACGGAATCGAGGAAAGAGCGACCCGGACCGACCGGACATCGTCAAATATTTTCCAGCCTCGACTCAATTGATCCAATCCGGCCTTGCACCACCTCCAGCAGCCTCGACAAATGAACAGGAACTAGAGCATTGAATCATCCTCGGATGCAGCCGCAGATGCAAATGCAAATAAGGCGCTCCTGAAAATCAGGATTCTGTCGAGGGGAAAACGGCCCCCAACATCACCACTGCCACTTCCTCCAGTCACTCGTTCGCCCCTTTTCACCCCGATTTTCTCCTCCCTGGCCGATCTTTTTCCTTCCCACCTGCCCTCTTTTCGTCTTTGTCGACTGTTGTTTTCTGCCTCGGTTCTCTCGTTCTCCGTCGCGACGACCTCTTCTCTTCTCAGCATTCCTTCTTTGCATTAATTCTTACTTAATTTTAATCATCGTCATTTTCTTCTCTTTACCCACGATCCATTGACTTGGATTCGTCGAATTCCTCGGCTCGTCAACGCCCACTCCACGGCCCAGAGCCAAGCCCGCCATGAGCCGCAAACTCCCATTCACCATGCGGCCGCAAGCCGTCGCCGCCATTGCAATCTCCCTCCTGGCCACCCTCGTGCCAAGCTTCGTCACCGACCTCGTGAACCCCGAACGCCGCCGCCGCCCCCCGAAACTCCACCCGACCTCCTACCTCGACGGCCTCCGAGGCCTCGCCGCCTTCGCCGTCTTCGCCTTCCACTACACCGACTACAACCACAAGACCTTCCTCCCGCACTACGGTTCGAACCCGGAGGCCACGGGATCGTCGATCCTGCAGCTGCCTTTTATCCGGATTATATACTCCGGCACGCCCATGGTGCACGTCTTCTTCGTCATCTCAGGTTTTGCGCTGGCGTGCCGACCGCTACAATGTCTCTATGACCAATCGTCGACCTCGACTCGTCCCTCGTCCGCAGGCGTAGCCAAGGCCCATGCCGTGCTCGCGTCGTCAGCCCTCCGAAGGCCCATACGGCTGTTCGTGCCTCCGCTCGCGGTCACTTTCCTCACCGCGATGATCATCCAGCTCGACTACCTCCACGGCTACATGAAACCCAAAGAATCCCTCTTCAAGGCCATCTACGAATGGGCCACCGACGCCTTCTACAACATCACCTGGCCCTGGACCTGGGAAGCCGGCTCCATCAAATCCCGCTATAACCCCCACCTGTGGACCATCCCCATCGAGTTCACCCACTCCATGCTCCTTTTCCTGGTCGTGTTCGCCCTTGCGCCCCTCCGAACCGCTCGCGTGCGCCACTTCGCCCTCGTCTGCATCATGGTCTACTCGATCCTTTCCGCACGCTGGGCCGCTTTCGAATTCATGGGCGGTGCACTCCTCGCCGATATGTACTGCGCGAAGCAGCACCGAAACAACGACGCCGCCACTCACGACCAACTGACTCTACTTCCCATGCCGATTACTAGCACCTCCCACGAATCCACCTGCGCCACCGCTGCGGCCGCCTTCCTCGATTCGAAAATGATAGCCAGAGTCCCCGTCGCCAAGATCCTCCACATCGCCAAAAACACAACGCGTGTCGCCGTGCTCATCGCCTCGGCCTTCATCATCTCCTGGCCCCCGCGCCGCGGAGACATGACACCCACCTACATCTGGCTAGAAACCCTCGTCCCCGCCTCCTTCATCAAAGAGAACAAACCCGAGCTCGCCTCCTCCTTCTGGCTCTCCATGGCCGCCTTCGGCACCGTCTGGGCCAGCGGCCGCATCCGCTGGTTCAAGCGCATGCTCAATGCTCCCCTGCCGCAGTACGCCGGGCGCATCAGCTTCTGCTTCTACATCATGCAGCATACCATCCTGAACCTGCTGCAACACCCCGTGCTGGGGTCGACTGCGAAGCCTGCTAGCGGCGATAAGCCCGGCGAGCCGGCGTGGGGTGTGAGGGGGACGTTTGGGAATGATACGCCCGTTGAGAGGACGATTACTTGGACCGTGGGGTTGGTGATTTTGGGGTCCGTGGTGGTTGTCATGGCGGATTTGTTTACCAGGGTGCTGGATGCGCCGGCTGTGAGGTTAGCGAGGACGTTGGAGGGGGTTGTGTGTCGGAAGGATGAGCCTAGGAACGGGGCAATGCAGGAAAAATAGACCCGGAAATTGCATCTTTATTTTATTGTTTATTCTATTTGAATTTTCCCATTCGTAATGTTAACAAGAGCTTGGTCGCCGTACCAAACTTCAGCTGAGCTATCTCACCATACACACAACCAGCCTTCGAGGCTAAAAGCCATTTCAACTACAAGACTCTCTCGATGATTTCGTGCCGGGGAGTTCCCACGCGCTCCAGAGCCCCGTAAAACCTCTCCGGATCAGCCCAGTCCTCGGGGGCATACACGCCACTCCGCTTAAGCCCATCCTCCATCGCTAACACCATAAACGCCGCACACGACGTCCCCGTCGCTGTACCCATCGACGTGTAAAGGTACGAGTCCTCCCCAGCCTTGGGCGATCGCTTGGTGATAGACGCCGGAACACCATTTCGCGTACCAACCGCGCGAACGAGCATGCCGCCCCCCGAGGCCTTGAGGTCACCTCGTGCCGCGTTAACGAGGAAACTCAACACCTGGCCAATCGTGCACTCTCCGGACCAGATCTGCTCCAGCATTCCCCACAAGGCGTACCGCCAGGGCGTGAGCTTGTGATTCGCGTTTGCGAGGAGTTGAAACAGCTCCTTGATGGTGATATCCCCACCGCGGAACTGCGCGGTCAGCCCACCGAAGAGCCGCGTCCACCCCGCGGCGGAAGTCTCGTCGTTGAGCACATTGACCAGGAAGTCTATCGCTTCGCTCATGCTCAGGGCGTTCCGTCTCACGGCGCAGCCGATGCCGCGAGCGATGCCGTTGTAGGGCACGGGCGATAGGCTACCCATGCATCGAATGCGAGAAGCATTGGGGAATAGGCGGGGAAGGGTGACTGGCTCCGGGTGGGCCGTCTCGTGGAGCAGCATCTCGCCCTCGCCGCTGATCATGGGGGCGTACATCGTCTCGACCCAGGACTCGTGCATGGTCGGCCTGCCGTTCGCCCAGGTGAGGCACGGGCCGGCGGCGATATGTAGCAAGTGTTCGAGGACGGCTTTGCCGGTTGTGTCGCCGCCCTCGGTGACGCTCCAGCAGAGGTCGATCGAGTCCACCTTGTCCAGCTCCTGGGTCACGTCCATCGCCATGACGTTTGACAGACCTGGAGAGGCGCCGCAGCCGATATAGCAAGGCACACCTTCTGCCTTTGCCTTTTCGTGCAGGGCGAGAGCGGCCTGGGTACTCTCCACGTCGTCGTCAAAGTCGAGATACGGCACTTTGACCTCGAGGCATGCGGTGAGGACAGGCTCCGACGTGCGCATATAGGGCCCTGCTCCGAGAACAACTAGCGCGGCGTCCTTGATCCGATCAAGGAGGGCGGGCCGATCGAAGAGATCTAGCTTTGCTGTCGTGATGCGCGAAGCTGGGACATTGAGCCTGGAGGCGACAGTCTCCAGAACGGCGGTGTTGATGTCGGTTAGGATTAGCGGTGCGTCGCTTGCCTTTGCGAACCGCTCGACGGCCAGGCGGCACATCTCACCTGCCGCACCGATAAAGACGACGGGCTTTGGGGGGATAGAGGTGGTGGTCATTTTGGCGAGGTATGAAGGATATGCAGAGGGGGTAGAAGCGTCCCGGTTAGGAAAAGATCTCACTGGAAGCTAAGGATAACAAGACAAAGCAGGAACAAACTAGTGCATGGAAAGGTGCATATATAGATAGATACCGTAACCCCCCGCAGTCCCGCCAAGCTGTTTTTGCGTGTCTTTGCCGAGGCGACTACGTGTGCACAGTCGTATCAGTAAACTTGGGAGGTAGGGGCCAAGAGAGAGACCGCGGATCCGGGGACAGTTTGGGCCAGTGGGTGCCACCGGGAGAGTAGCGGGGCATCCGGATCCGGATCCGAGGATACCACTCCCTCAGAGGAGGGGGTTTGACAAGCTTGATAAACATTTCTTGGTTTCATTGGTTCATGGAACTATTGCCTGCCTCTAGGCAGCTCTGTTGGAGGGCAAGCATTCCTACGATTGTGCGTTATGTTGTGCGTTCTGCATCGTTGATCATTCTTGGAGTTGGGTCGCGTAAGCCAAGCCTCGATCTACCTTTAGTTTACTTCATCTGTCTTGAATGTCCACTATCCACTCACGTGAGACTTGGTTTGCGCCCACATTAAGAGTTGGACGAAACTCGTTAGTGTGGACCATTCGGTAGTGCCGCCATTGTTAGAACCGGAGATGGTTTCCGCGGCAGTGGTGGCGCCGACGAGCTGATCTGCATGAGGTGAGTAAAAGTGACCTGATCTTTTCTGCTGCATAGAATCGTGATCCACCAGTTCGCAAAAATACCTTGTCGATAGATAGGGTTCTAAACTTGAAGAAAAAAGCTTGATAAAAGCCGTTGAGGATCTCTATCTATCGTGTTAGGTTTAATTTTCACCACCAGCTTATCGAGTTGCCTCCTAGACGGGGTATTTTGGTTGGTCACAACGCCATGATTGTTGGAGATATGCCTAGACTCCAGAATCCAGATATCACTGCTTTCCCAGATCCGCGGATCCGGCTCCTGCATTCGCTCATCCGCTGCTTTGGTAACGTTAGCGGCTCGATAACAGGTAAATAACATAAGAAATACTAGAAATCCCCGTTACCCCATGGGGAATCATTAACGCAAAAAGGAAAATGCCCCTAGCTTCTCCATGTGGTGTGCATTAGGCAGCTTGCTGAGGGCTACTATCGTGACCTTTGAGATAGCAGACCCTGGTTTGGGGGATATCTAGGGTGGCACAGAGCTGTAGGCAGCCAGAGCAGAGCCGAGGTCCGGGCGTCGCCGTATCTGTTTATCGTCTTTAATGCGGCTTCCGACACTAGATTTGGTGTTGAGGCCACAACGCGTACCTCCTACACCTTGATCTTCGATGGCGTTCCTATCACTCCGGGCAGGGCGGCCCTCTTTCGCCACGCACCATATCTAACCAACCCACATTGTCCTGCGGCAGAATCCAGGTCTTATCAAGCGGCTGACTGAAAATGGTCTCATGTCCGGCCGATTTCGTGGGAAGTCTCTAATCTACAATAGCTCGGGTCGGGATTGTGCCCCTACAGCTAGCGTTCAGAGTTGGTATCAGAAGTACCTGCCCGGACGAGCGTTCTAATGTTGCTGCTCTTTCCTCTTCAACAATCGTAGCACATCACACAGACCCCGTTCACTAAGAATTACTCCTTCGTATGCCCCATGTACACCGAGCCAAGGCGTGTGATCCGTATGGGACCGTTAGTCTGCTTTCTATTACGACATATCATGAAGGGTTCCAACATCCAAAGGGGCTATGTAGATTTGCATAATTACCTCTGAACGGGGCATCTTCAAGAACTTATTCTCTACAAGTTCATTCGGAAGCGTTCATCATAGTAACCTCACATGATCATCCAGTTTCTAGCGCATCGTAGGGACTGTAGCCTTCTTAAGGATATATAAGCGCTATAATACATGTCCTGCTTCAATTGATCTCTAAGATCCTCTAACGGTTAGCTCATGGAGTGTCCGCCCAGCGCGCTCGCGCTACAAGTCAGAAACCCCCGTTTCTCAATGATGGTGACATCACACCCATCGCTCCCTCGAAACGGAAAGCCGAGTAACTAGAAACAAGACGGCCGTAATAGCCAGAGCGACGCCAGTATAGAGTTGCATCCACAAATAATTGGTTCCTCCGCCTCTCATGAGCAACTTGCCGGCAATTGGTCCCACCCCGAGAACTGCAAAGGCGTTGATGGTAATACAAGTTCCTGTAGGGAAATCAAAAAGATCAGCATACCGAGGTTTCTTCAGATTCTTGAAAATACTAATGGTAGTGATAGGAATAACTCACCTGTCCACGCGCCAAGAACTTCTGGAGAAGGCGCCAATCGGGATAGACAGGGTGAAAACAGCGCCTGCAGTGCGCCTGACAGGAGGCCGTAAGCTAAAGCCCACACGATGATTCCCGCGATGCTCGTCGCACTAATCCATGTGAACGCAGTCACGGCGCAAACGACGCAGGTCAAGGAGAGGGCGTTGAAAAAACCGAAGCCGGAGTCTGCGATGAAGCCCACCACATAACATCCAAAGAAGGCTCCCGCATTTATGATTGAAGCGTTGTAGAATGAGAGCGATGGGGACATCCCCATCTCCATGGCGTATGGTGTAATGAAAAACTATGGAGGGCGAGGCGAGAGTCAGCCTTGTAAGAAGATAGACGGTTGATATCATTGGTATGGGATCCTACTGACCCATGGAACGTAGATGCCCAGATTCATGATTACGAGGCCGACGGTAAAGAGAACCGTGCGCTTGTCGGTGAAGTATCTCTTCAAGTGGAGGGATTCGCGCGCAGTGCTTCGAGGGAATCGGGGCTGGATCAGGAGAGTGGCGGCAATCATGAGGCCGAGCTGCATGAAGGCGATGATGCGGAGGGTCCAGCCGATGGAAATGCCCTTTTCGTTGAGGAGCTTGTTACCCACGATTGGCCAAATGACGCCTAGACGTGGGAAAGTAGAACACGCAAGTTAGCTTTTGGCGCCTTTGGGGATTGTACCATTGAAGTCCATGACGATTTGATTATACGCACCTCCCACATTCTGGCCCGACATCACCATTCCGACAACCAATCCGCGACGCTTCATGAACCATTGTGACTGAACTGCGAGGGCTGGCGTAAAGGCTAGACCCATGCCAAAGGACAGACAAAGCCCCTGTGACAGCAGGACTTGGTAGAACTCGTTGGCCAGAGAGGACATCATGTTGCCAAACACCATGAAGAACGTGCCAACCGCCATGGGCAGTGTTGGTCCGTACCTGTCCGACAGCCGGCCAGACCACATACCAAAAAAGAAGCAGCCCCAGCCCTGGATGCTGCCGATCCAGCCAATGTTGGAGTGACTCTGTTCAGGGAACCCCGTGGTGGCGTAGTAACTCTGGAAGATGGAGCCCGCGTTGAGGAAGCCGATGGTCGCGATGAAGGAGATGAATCCGCCCAGAGCCGTGAGCCAGGCGCGGATCCCTCCATCGGGATAGTAGTGTTCGATCTCATCATGGGTTGGTTGGTCTTCCTTGACAGAGTCGACGGGAGTCCCCTTGACTTCGGCCTTTTCGCTGTCGATGGACATGGTGGGAATCAGAGTGAAAGAAGAAACAGGACGGATGAGCCTGGTGTCAATGGAAAAAAGATGAACAAGCGGTCCGTTAGTTCTCGTGTCATTTTCGTCTGGTCGTTGACGATAGTTTTATAAGACTCGAGATACTCTCCCGTCCCCATCCTATCTTTCGCCCCAAAAACCCACAGATAGGGGCGACGAATCCCAATTAGCGGGGACAATCCTGGGGTAGACCACCCCACATGATAGTTTCCAAGAGTGGTTTGAAGGTTAATGTTCTGATCCCAGCTAGAAGGCCGAATCGAGATTAGCTCGAAGGCCTTGAGCCGCGGATCCGCGGCTCCCACCACCAGTCACCGAATTATGATGGTCTGCTACTTTAGTCCCAGCTCATCACCGTCTTTTGCCCCCAACGCCGATGCTACCCCCTCTACTGTCTTATCCAGTTTCCCCCTCATCACAACAGCAAAGATGGCGTTCCGATCCGTTGGTGACTACTCGCATGAATTCGACGCATTATACAACGAGGACGATGATTGTTCGGTGCTGGCAGGCCAGCTCCCTCTCGCTCCGCCCATTGGCCACTATGCATTCAGCGCTGCAGCAGCGCCCAGCGGCTCCGAGATAAGGCTCGTGTCCAGCTATTCCGGCTACATCACCCCATTCACCAACCACGAAGCCGCGGATTGGGCAGAGCCGTTCGGATCAGCTCCACCACCGCGACCGACCAGCCCCAAGGTTCTCGAAAATGCCTGGACCACTGGTGGAGACGGCGGCGAATTTCGGAGATCAGGTCTTCAGGTTCTCGAGCAAGATGCTGGTGCAGCAGCAACCCCGCCTAATCGCCCCGCGCCCCGGACCCTGAAGCGTCCGCGGAAGCAGAACCACTCTTGTGACCCCTGTCGTGCAGGGAAGAGGGCCTGTGACCTGCCGCCTAAGATGGTGATTCAGGATAACAGACCGCTGGCGACACCATGCTCTATGTGCAGGATGCGCGGTACGGAATGCACTGTTACGTGGTTGGCGAGCAGACAACAGAATTCGCGTCCTAATCCGAAACGAGCCAGTCCGGGACCTTCCTCACCATCAAGTGTAAAATCCTCGACTAGGAGGCGATCAGTGACGGGGAAAATCACAGCGATTGAGGCTTCTATCCTTGATGCAGCCAGCCCAGTCTCCAGTACGTCAGAGCAGGTCTTAGTCCGACAAGTGGTACTGCGAGAAACCTGTTCCCAACGCCTGTATCTGTACATCGACATGGTCGATTCGCCGCTAGTCAAGTCGCTGTCTCAAGATTGCATCCCACCATGCTATTCGTCCGGCATGAAGGCTCTCTCAGATTTGGGAAGTAACCGAAAGTTGGCGCCATTGCTAGACCACGTCCTTTTAGGGGTCAGTGACTGCTGGCAGATTCATATGACCTCATGGTCCTCACCATCGCCGTCACCAACGCCACATCTCTTCCTCGCGGTGAGCCTCCTGGATGCGTTTTTGCAGCAGTCTGGATTCACACCTAGCTCTGCATCATCCCGCGATACGGCCCTGCATGGGACATGCAAGTGGGTCGCGATCGCGACAGCTTCTCAACTCGCAGTCCAAAATCAAGACCGAGTAGGTACTGGTTCAGAATGTTCCCAGGCTTGGGACATTGCATTCGAGAGCTGGCAAAAGGCAAAACGCCTGCTCTTCGAAAACATCGCCGCCACTAAATCATTCCGCATGGCACTTTCATTACTCCTCTTCGGTGCCATTCTACCCCCAACGGGCGGGGACCGAGGCAGCGTATTCAAAGAAGACACGGCGTACGCCCAACGAGAGGGCCTTCAACGTCTTCAGGGGCTCTGTTCTGAGGCGCGTGCCTACTTGCAGAGCCGCAGCGATGCACTACGCGATCCGGGGCCCCCCCAAGGCGGAAGTCCTCGCCCAGTTAAAACACTACAACCCGACGTACGGGATCTAATATTTGAGGTAATTGGTGGCCTTGAGTGGCTCGTGACTATGGTTCACTCACCGGCAGTCGTCACTTCCCGGGCAAATATTCCCATCGCCACCTCTGTTCTCTGTTCCAAAGAAGTTGAAGAATCTATCATCGCCCGGGCTCGAGCCGATTCGCACAGCGTCACCTCGATGTGGGACCGGGGGATCTCTGATAGCATAATGGCTCGTGTTGTCAGCCACGCAGGCTCCATCTCTGTGCTGATGTGGAGGGCGTTGGCCCTGTTAACCATGGCAATCAAGACATTGGAGACAGATAAAGTCGACTGCGAGGAGTTGCTTCGCCTCTACACAACGATGACGACTCTTATCGACATATGGAGGTCGAAATTCGGCCTGATGAATGAGACGACAGCCAAGAGCCTGCAACGATCACGGCCTGACGTACTGCGGAGTGTCTATTTCTGCTCTATGGATGTCGACCTTGCGATATTATTGTTCTACGACCTTGTCCACCCTCTTGACACCCAACTCCTTCAAGCCCAGGCATCATCACCCGCAAACGAGCGTTTATGTTCTGCCCTCCAAACAGGAAAAAAGTATCACAAGGAGCAGCGCCTTACAAGTGCGATGCAAATATCTTACGTGGCCTTGGCAAGTCAAGGTATGTCGAGCCCTGGATTACCAGGAAAAGGCGGTCTCAAGGAAATCATCCAGGATATTGGTGCCCACCCAGTAAGTGTGACGACGTCTCTCCATGCAGCTACATTCTTCGGAGCTAACGGACCTGCGTAGTATCTCGCTCTAGGTGTACAAGCACACCAACTAGCCGCCAAAGCACTCGCAGACGAGATCCAATATTGTATTCAACAGATGGACATGAAGCGCATCCCGGAGCTGACGGCCGGCCTCGAGAGCTGCATGCAGGGGCTCCAGAGACAACAGAAGACGCTTGTGATGTTTCCGGGCATGGCCCTCGATGGTCCAAAACGCGTAGTTTAAATTCGCTAGGCTCATGACCATAGATCTCCATGTCTCCCTTCTGCGGACAGCGCATCTTCTATACTCACCTGGTTGGGGTAGATGTAGGGGAAATTTAATCTACGTCCCCACTTCAATAATAGTATGGGCATGGTCGCCCAACGTTTACTCTCACCACTGGCTGGCGAGAACATGGGCATTACTTCTTAATAGGAGTCGGCAGACTCTCATTCTCACCTTGCTCTAAGTAACAGTGCCTTGTCTTCTTCCTGGGTACCGAAGAAACAGTGATTTTGGGACCATCTGCCGATCTCCTGCAGTTGTTAATTTTATCGAAACAAGAATCACACTAGAGCAGAAGGGCCCCTTGGGCCACTCGGTTTCTGGGAAAGAAGCCAGATATATAGATTGAATTCTACCCTTTAGTCTGATATGAATTTGAAATCTGGATGGTTGAAACTGGCTGCTCGACGCGACGGAGGCCACGCTTCTATCACGTGACTTCTTCACAATCCTGCCACTCCTCTCTGTTGCCCGTTGTGCTTTGTGTGGTTTCACGGTCTCGGCCAGGCTTCCAGAAAAACTATCCGCTGCGTGATTGCATACTGAACGACATCCCCCTTGGCCGCGTGGATTATCAAGATGGTCGATTGTAGTAAATGGGTATGTAATCTAGTCATTAGCGTAGGACTTCAGCGCTGATCCCCGCAGGATAGGCTAGAGCTCAGTGACGACTCCGATATCGATGTCCATCCTAATGTCGATAAGCGGTCATTTATAAGGGCAAAACAGAATTAAATCCACGTAGAGCGGCTCTAGTGAAAACGCCAAATCGAGGCGCTCAGATATGAGTAGGTCATCAACGATGAACTCGCGCGGCGTATATCTGACTTGCTCTCGGCACTGGAGTCGCACGCTGAGGAGGCCCGCACCCATGATCCGACTGCTGCGGCCTTCCAGGCTCTCATGAAATCCGCGCCACGCAATCGTGAAGACGATAACCCTCCTTCACGGCCAGAAGGGGTGTTTGAAGAGGACGAACCGTTGCCTACTTACTCCAAAATGGTGGCCAGAATCTTAGATGAGGTGAAGAAGACACTGGATCAAAGGGGAGCCGAGACGCAAGGCCGCTATGATTCTATGACCCGAGAGATCAAGGTTCATCTCCAAAAGATCAGGGAATTGCAGAGTGAATTAGTGAAGAAGCTGGACAAGTTGGAGGCGGGGGAGACTGAGAAAATCACAAGCGAAGATTACCATGCCGGGTTCGATAGCTCACATGTCAGCAAAGCAAAGCCTGGAGAGACAAAGGAGAGTACGAAACTGGAGCTCTTGAATCCCAATTACGATCTTCGCGCTATTAGCTCCGATGCCACCGCTCCACTGGCAACAGGCACGGCAGAAAACAGTGACGAAGAGATTGTTAAGAAGGCATCCGCGGCAGCGAAGAGGCTTGCACAGATAACGGCGTCCGACTACCAGGCCAGCCACGCGTTTCTCCTAACCCATCCCGAGATACTCCAGGAGTCGGAAGTTGATGGCCTATTAATCGAGGTATTCGACGCAGCATTCGAGCACGAAGACCTTCCCCGATCCCGGCGGTATGTGCATCAGGCAACACTGCTAGACTACTGTCGGAGACTAGGACGCGATGGAATGACCATCTTTTTCAAACATGTCGCCACCCCTGGTCACACGGCGCGTGAAATGCTAGAGAAAGATACCAGCGAAAAATTTCAAAGGATTTTGGAGCTAGCAAGAGATACTGCTAAGCAACGTGCTTCTAGGGCCGGAGGAGAGGGCGTAGAGTAGATCTAGATCCATCCGGTAGAGCCAGGTGCCTCCATCCAAATTCGGATTCCTCAGGAGGGCAGCGAAATTGAGGAGGTCAAGAGGGCCAGATCCATCTTTGACAGCCTCGCACCAGAGATGCGGGCTGCTCTGGAAAGCGCATCGTTGGAGGAGGTAAACAAGGTGTTGGGGGCGATGGCGGTTCCCGAGGCCGAGCTCGTACTCGGTCTCCTAGGAGAAGTGTGTTTGCCCTACCGAGGCGTAGCGATTCTAAATGGATGCCACTTTTTCTTTCTTTCTTTTCTTCTTTCTTTCATGGTGTTACTAACTAACTGCTCCAGGCTGGCTGTCTCAGCATTGAGCAAGACATCATCGACACGAAGACGGACGAGGGAAAGAAACAACTACGAAAACTCGAGCATAGGATAGAGTCAGATTAAGTATGACAGTGTGGTACACTCGGCCGTGGCGGGGTCCAATACTCCGGGGTATCGAACTGCGTTGAATGACCTTCTGTCCTTCGAACACATCAAAGAGTTTCACACGCGCAGAAGGACGGAAATTGTCATATGGGCTCTGTTGAGTTCTTCGCTTGTAATATCTAGCCATTCCTCGGACGAGCCGTTATTTTAGTCCCATAAAGAGAGTCAATATCGCCTTCCAAGTTATTCAGTGAGTGAGGGAAGGGACTCTGAAGTATTGTCAACTCAAACCACTTTCACACCTTGTTACGTCAAGACGGCCCTCTGACCACTCTCGGTTTCTTAGACTATTAACGGAGCTAGTTTGGTTCCAAAGAAGGGAATGCGAATTCTTAGTGACTGCTTCGTACACTGGTACCAGACGAATTGAGTCGTCCGGGCAGGCCTGGCAGCATCAAAGCATGACTATTGGCTGATATTGCCTGCTGCCACCTGCTATTCCGCCTCACTTTGGGCGTTTTCCTCTACTTCCCTCGTGCGCACCGTCTGACCTGGCCTCCGCGACGCCCAATCAAAATCCTCTTTGAATGGTGGCATGGAATGAATGGCAGCGGGATGGCGTGGCGCAGCCCTCCTCGCATTTGAAGAAATAAAAGCGTCACCGTCCCCTGGCATTCCGGTCAATCCCCGCTCTCGTGCTCCGACACATCCAAGCCAGAATCTCTGTATGGTACCACCTAATTATTTGTCGCTCAGTGGGATCTGGCGCCTTCAAAATGGAGGCTGCGGCAGCGTTTGGCCTGGCGGCTAATGCTATGCAAATGCTCGAGTACGCCGCCAAATTGATCAAGACAGCCAACAAACTGAGGAGCCACGCGGACAGCCTGCCCGTGGAAATGCACGAAATCGAAGCCACGGCGACGAGTCTGGTACAGTCGGTCGATATCGTCGCGCAAAAGTCGAAAGAGGAACAGGATCAAGGCCTCGCTACCATCTGCGATTCCAGCCTTTCGCTGGCTCGGGAGCTGCTGAATTTGATGGGAGCGGCGAAGGGGATCACGAGTACGAGCGGCGGAAATAGGAATATCATTCACGGAACGTTCAGGGCCATTCGGATTGAAAAGGAGGCCAGTCGGATCCAGTCGCGGCTGTTGTCTTTACAGCAGCAGCTCAGTCTCCATCTTACGATCGAGAACAGGTAGAGTAGACACCGCCCCGGGGTTCCCACTGTTCCTTCTTATAATAAATAAATTGGCTAATTTTAATCACGCAGGCGCGATCAAGGCGAAGTGAAATCGAGTTTGGACATAATCACGGGAAGGGTAATCAGTATCGAGGAAAAGATTAACTCTTTGATATTAGTGCGGGACGGAGAAATATCCGTTACGGAGCAGCCACGCGTCGAGAGCCAGGAGGCCGAAGTCGAGGCCGAAGTTGAAGTCAGCTCCGAAATTGAAGCTGATACTGAAGCTAACGAGGAAGTTGAGGCAGTAGAGTCTGTCCTCCTATCGCCTGCCGAAGCAAGAACGTCGAATCCATCGCACATCTCCATTCGCTCGCCGCCACGATTCCGATGCCAGGACGCCAGCTGCGCCTACTCATGTCACCTAAACCGTAATTACAAGACGCCTCGCTTCCTCAGGGACTTTATTGGCGCGTTGAAATTCCGCGGTACCTGCCGGAATCATCCGACAAACTTGTGGGAAGTCAAGTACTGGATGCCTTGGTGGATGGCGAACTACAACGTGTACCTCCTGTTTGAGAGAACAGCTTCGGGGAGCCCGTCCCTGGGATTAAGATTCCGGAGAAGAGTAGCTATCACGGAGCCTCTGTTGTATTGCTCATTTACGCCCAATATCCAAGGGCTGAAAATGGTACTCCAAAATCCCGTCGTGTCCCTCGACGATATTCACTTCAACGACGGTTATACTGCTTTGCATGTTAGTAAAACCCTGCCACTCCAAATCCGTAAGTGTTTAGTGAAATGCGTTGCAAAGCCGTCTCAACGGTTGTTATTAACACACGATGGCATCAGCTGGCCGTATCGGCAGGCCACCTAGAAACTTGCGAGTTGCTGATACATAGAGGCGCGGATAAGTTCATCGAGGACGATCATTCTATGTAGGGCACTTGTCCATTTTTGAATGCCCCTATCTGTCAACCCGAAAGTGGTCAGTTCACTTATTATGGCAGGTCGCCGACGCATCTAGCGTGGGAACAGATATTTACCAGCGGGGGCCAGCCCCAAATGTTGGACCGTCTCCGTCGGCTCTTCCCGGAAGAGGACTTCGACGATTGGGGGTTTTCGCCACTACACGAGATGATTCTGGGCCTTTCCCGTCTCCCGCCATGCGGCCTGTCCCATCTTGGTAGGAACCTCGATGTAAATTGCCGTGATGCCTTTGGCATGACCCCCCTCTGCTGGGCGAGCTCTCGAGGCGACGTGGAATCCATGGAACTTCTTCTAGATGCCGGCGCAGATGTCGAAGCAGCTGACTCGAGGGGAAGGACGCCTTTGTTTTTCGCCGCTGACGCATACACGCCCCAGCTTCGCCCCCTCGAGCTATTGCTTCTTAGAGGGGCCAGCCTGAATCATGGCGACCAGAACGGTAACACTGCGCTGCATTTTGCGGCCGTTCACGGTGACACCCTGAAACTTGTCAAGGCTCTAGTTAATGCGGGAGCCGATATCGACCGGATAGGCAATTTCAATGAAACGCCACTTCTTGTCGCGGCTGGCTCGAACAGTGTCGAGATTGGAGAGTTTTTGCTCCAACGTGGTGCCGACAGATACCGCGGAAACAAGTGGGGAGTAACGCCCCTTTTTCTCGCTGCCTATGAAAACAGTGCCGAGTTCGTAGACATGCTTCTCGAACATGGAACTGCATATGACTTTGTCGATAAGGATGGTGACTCGATCCTACACCTTCTTGCAATTGTGCAGCATATAAAAGTTGCACGAGTTTTGATTGCTCACGGCATCACTGGGCTCGATCCTGAGCTGGAGAACCGTCGGGGCTTCACAGCAATGGATTTGTTTTGGATGCATAGCACTGATACTCGTGAAGACTTCAAGGAGGCCTTCTTTCAGCTTATGTCCATGCTCGACCCAAATTGGAGCACCCCGGAAGGAAGCGTCGCCGAGGAGGATGACTCTGAGACGGATTAAGAATGATATGCGGCCTCTCAAGGACATGATGCTGGTTAAGATGGTGGACTACAGCACTCAGTTGACTTGGATTCCGAGTAATGTATAAGTTGTCCTCAAATCAAACAAAGAGCCGCCTTGTCTTTGCTGGATGACTCCATCACCACAACGGGAATCAGCTGCGATTTTCCTGAGGCTAGCTAGCTGCCACTGGTCATGGAACGTCGCGGGATTTCGGCTCCCTGTTATTTATACGCCGTGTCGCATCTGTCGGTATCTCAAGGGCTTGTTGGAGTTTGCGTCCGACACGAAAGGCCCCGGTGCATAACGAAGCCTCGAGTATACTCTTGGAAATGCCAAATTCCCAACTTACTTCCGGCGTCAATGCGAGGGTAGATAGGGGAAGGATAACTTGAGCAGATGAGCTGATCATGGCGGAGGTGCACGAGAAATGCTGGGCGAAGACTGTATATAATATATTAAGAAATTATCATGATCGCTGTGACGTCTCCTCAGAGAGCCGCGAGATAGCACCAACTCACAATACAGCCGAGGGGTGGAAATAAAAGAAATTCGAAGAGGACGGGTGGCTGTAGAATTTCAAGGTTAGACACGAAGGATGGAGTAGGTTGGGCCTGGTTGTGTTGGCCCATACTTTATACACTTCATGCACTTCGGCATCGCCACAGCGGTGTTTATGCTCTCTGATTCCAGTTTCCGATCCCCCACCGCCCCTCGATCCGTAGAAATATGGATTTGGTTGGAATTAAATCTTTGCGTAATAGAAGACCTGCTCTGAAGCTGGCCGTCATAGCGACCTTGAGGGCGGGTGAGGGATGAAAGACATCGGACAATTTAATATCCTGTAGCCAGTTTCATTAGAACCTGCAGCGTATCAATTGATACTAAGGACTTCTTTATCACCAATGCCTCTTTCAAGCCATTTTCTCTCTCTCTCTCTTTTTTTTATTTTATATATATATATTTTAACTCTTTAGCTTGACTGTCTTTTGTATTGTTAGAATGTTCAACTTCTGAGCTCCTCTTAAAAGATCTCTAGTCCTAGATATTTCACAAGCCCAGCGTAGCCTGTGAAGCATATCGTCTTTCTCTCCCACACTATCACATTCACACATTCACCAGAGTTAGTCAAGTTTTTTAGGCTCCCTAGTGGTCCTTGGATATCACATCTAGTCCTGCCCAGTAGAAGCAATGTGCTTTTTCCAGACTTCCAACATAAAAGATGATCTAGAGAGATGCCTACTCTGTAATGCCGCAGGCCAACCTCATGGTGGGCGGCCTAACTTCTGGGCCACCCAAGCACTGCCTAGACAAGGCCATCTTGTTGGGTCGAGATCTGGGAAAGAAACATCTCTGTCTTGGTGACTCTTTCCAATTACTTTTTCTACTTGGAAATTTTTCAATCCTGAGGAGACAATGAGGCAATGTGGGAAGGAGCCATCCAGAGCACAAAATCACTCGAAGAACCAACCTACAATTTCTATCCACCCTCTCCCTCTCTGTTCATCTCGTCTCCATTTCCCCTTCATCTCCTCCATTCCGTTTGCTTCTGTTTGCTTCTGTTTGCTTCTCCCCAAACTCGTGTAGGTCCTTGCATCGACTTTCCTTGCATCTCTTCCTCCTTCTCTACCTCCTTCCTTCACTTCTCCCGCCTGTGTTTTTCCCAGTCGAATCCCCAAACACCATAAACACTACAGCCCCAGAATTTCCCTCCCTCTGAATCTACCCATCTCTGATTTCTCCTCTACACCTGTCCGCTGAAATCATCTCGGGGCATAGAGCCCACATCGACGGACATGGCCTCCTGCTCCGAGTCATCCCGCAAGTGGATGTACTTGATCAACCACGTCTTTCTACCTCCAAAACTGCCCCAGCAAAATGACACGAGCGGACCTTACGAAGAAAACCTCATCGGCGAAGTGCTCGCGGCCTTGAATGACTTCAGAGGTACCCTCACCGACGCTCCGGCCGACCACGTCGCCGCCCTCAACGCCGTCGCAGGTGCCATTACGAATCTCCGAGGCGTACACAACTTTCCCATCCTGGGAGAGGACATCACCGTCAATGGCGAAGCGCTGCAGAAAGCTCTCAGTCTCCTCTGCAAAACAGGTAAGCGCAGACACGTTCAGAAGAATGCTCTAGAAAAATTCATATCCGACTGCATTGCAAGATGTGGGCAAACGAAAGGCCGGCTACTAACGTTGATCCAATACAGATGCCACGCACACGATTCCTCTCAAGGTCGCTGTCCAAAATGCAGGTATCCTCGTCTACCGTCGCGCCGAGACCGCCTACTTCGAATCCTTCGAACTCTCCGCCCAAGCCCACTCAGTGACGGGCACTCTGGGCCGTCTTGTCTGCGCCTTCCCCGGAGTAGCTATTGCCATCCCTGTCGATAAACTCCAGCCGAGCTTCATCACCACTTTGTCGCAGACCATCGATCGAATGAGCGGCCAGGTAGCTCCCGGCACACAACCGACTAGCCACAAGGGAGGACGATCCCACGACGAATTCCGCGATACGGCCCACCCGAAAATGGTCACCGAGCTCTTGACTGCCTTTGCGCTCCCACTTGGCCAGCCCGCCAAGGTGACCAGCATCACGAAACATGTCCGCGACGAAGTGCTCTGGGATAGCTGCCAGTGGCCCTGGCGCCGATCTCCCATGTGGATGCTTATCCGCGTGTCCATCCACCTCGTCCTCCTGCGCTCTGGGTTGGACGCCTTGGAAGCCTCCATCATTTACAAGCATTTCATGGTTTACTTCATGGCTCACGTCCTTAGAAAGACCGCCCTACTCCTGAAGAATGACCCCAGCTGCCTCGAATGGTGCGACCTCGTCTACGTCATGAAAGCCAAAATCTCCCGTCGCCTACTGAAGATCGAGAAAATCCGCTATCGCTCGACCGAACAAAAAGCACAGAAGGAAATGATCTTCGCCGACAAGCTGCTCCGAGGCACCTGGAATGCTGTCCAAAAGTCCAGGGCCGACAAGTCCCGAGTCGACCTCGCGTCCCTCCGACACCTCGACTTCAAGAAGGACACCTTCGCGAGCCTCCCGCAGCTGGACGACTTTATCGATAGCATCTCGAACCGAGAGTCGCAGACGATGAGCGCCGCCTTTAACCCAGTCTGCCCTCTCCCGGAGATAAGCCAATTTATCCATTGGCACGAGCCCGTGTCTGATGGTGCCACCTTTCAGGCTGCCTGGCTGGACAATTTGCTCGGGTCGCATCTTTCCGAATGGCTTGAGCCGCAGCTGAGAGGCGAGGTGCTGGGTTACACTGAGACCTTCAAGGCCCTCTGGCGCGTCATGAGCTCGTACAAAACCATGGTTTCCTCCAGGGCCTCGCACAATCCCGAGGCAATGTCCATGATGATCCTGGGCGTCCTCGAGCTCTGGATAGCCTGCGATAAACTTGCATGTCACACATGCCCGCTCTTGTTAGAATACGATCCAGTCATTGACACCGAATATCCCCAAGGCTTACTGCTCCCAACCAAGCAGCAAATGGAAAGACTCGCGGCTGTCGAGAGGTACATCACCTCCCGCAAGGAGAGAGGAAAACTGAGCGGCATCCTGACGTCGTTTGGCAACTCGCAGACGTTTGCCGTGAGGTATTTCAAGAAATCCCCGACCCACAAGAGCTTGTGTGAGCGCATTGAAGCCGCGGCCCGAACAGAGAGAGAGAAAAGGGCCCGGGAGTTCGAGCGCACAAAGCAACAGTACACGACCCTCATGAACCAGTACAATTCAACACATTGCGATGTGGAATATGACGAGGACGGTAATCGAGAGCATCCCCGCAACTGCAAGAGATGCAAGACAAGGAACAAAGCGAAAGGCCTGTCAATCTTGATCCACGAGTGGCCGCTGCCCACGGTCGAGGTGGAGAAGAGGAATGTCATCTTCGAGTTGGATGTCCCGGCCTGGTTCTCCGTCTGGCGCCAGGCTACCACCTTTGTCCTCTTCGATGTATTTAAGAAGGCGTACGAGCATGAAGGACGCCCCGACGCGAATGCGAAATTTGCCCTCGGGAAAGACGTCCATTTGAGTTCTTACTATCGTGACATCGGGAGCGCCTTCACCCCACGCATTGGTCTGTTGTCTGGGATCAAGGCTCATTCAAAGTCGCACTATAAACCGAAGCTCATCTCCATAGTCAGCAGAGCGGACGAGCTCTTCTATACCAACGGTTTGCGCTACCAGTATTACGACGGGTCCAGAGAATGTTTCGTTGGCACGTTGTCGCGAACAAGGGGAATAGATGTGTTTACCAAGACCATCACCTATGCTCTTCCTAGGGAGCTAGCCTCGATGCAACAGTTTCTTTACCGACCCTGTACTTCCCCTGACGGCCCTTCACCCAACTTGGTCATTGCCACGCAATCCGATTGCCCCGATCATCTGTCTCTCACAGAATACAAGGCCCTGTGCACCATCCCTCTCGGTCATAGGATCCAGTGGCAAAACATCCTACTGCAAGTCACGGCTCCCAACGTCGACTTTAAGCGAGTCGAGACGACCTTGACCGTACTTCAGTGCATTTACCAGGCCGGGCCGCGTCAGGATAGCTCGTGGCACCGTGCAGCGCACGAGATCCCGGCGATGGCGGAGTTGTTCGGCGAGCGGATGATGGAGAGTCTGCGGGCTGCGACGAACAGGATCCGCGACAATTGGCAGTGCGTCAACGCGCTGACTACGTACGTTGCCGTGGCTCGGCGGATTCTGTCGTTAACGGGCTCCGGCCTCCTCAGGAGGGACGTGCTCAGATATCTTTCAGAAGCCAGGAGTGTTGGGCTCGGCTGGATCAAGTCGCTCAAAACTCGTGCCGATGACACCACGGACGATGGCGAGAAGACACAACTCCGAGGGAGGATCGCGTACGCAGCATTGGTGTGCGTTGACACGTGCAATGTCGAAGGTGATGTTCTTCGCGTCATCCTAGAATCCAACGCCGATACTGCTGCCGTCGACTTCATCGAATGTTGCATCACAATCAACGAGTGTTATACCCCCGGCTTCTCTTCTGACCAGAGCGGCTTGTCATCGATCCTTTACTGGAGATGGCAGCTTCTTTGCACTCGAGCGTGCCGAATCCTGGCCAACATCATTGTGGACCATGGCAGCGGCGCCCTGGACATCGCGGTGAAGCGCTCCTGGGTCTCGTACAACCCATCGTCAGGTGGCTGGAACAGATGCTCAGTCCCTGGGTGCTCCCACTCCGGTATGTCGTGGCTTACGACGAAGAGCACATCTCCGAGTGGCCGTGGCCGCAAACCTCTCGATGTCCACTATTGTCTCGTGACAGGCGAGCTTCGCGTCAACGGTGTTCCACTGAACCGCCTCCCCACAGAGTACGAGAGAAACCCAATGTACAAGAGGTTGTTTGGAAGTTGCGTGCTGGAGGTGATGCCTGCAGACGTGCCTGGGATGCTCTTCTCAGGCAAGAAACTTTTCGCGGGCCACGAGGTCCATTTCGGTCGTGTAGAAGGCGCTGTAAAGGGTCAAGAATTGCTCGTAAGAGCCGTACGCGACGGCAAGGACCGGGACCTGGTGCATCCGGAGCTTCTGCAAGGATTACCCGAGGCATTCACGAGGGACTATGTTCACTGGTACGACGTCGGCTCTAACACCGTCGAGTTCTGCCCTCTGAGCAGTCCGTGGACGTCTTCGGAGAATAACTGGAAGCTCAGCTACGCGGAGGACGACGTGTGGCAGCTCACTCAGGGAGAAGACAGGATCTTGGTCGCACCGAAGCTTCTCAATCTCGAAAGTCGGACTGCAAGCCGCCTTGCAGGGGTATTTTCACCCCTTGTTAAGCCGGGCAGACTTCATTTGATTTACCGCCCATCGCTCTCGGTTCTAGATATCGAGATCCCGACTCTGAAACTGGCATTCCACCTACAGAAGGGCCGGTCGGAGATCACGTCCCACCAGTTCCGCGGAATGACTGTCGATCGCGAGCAGGAAATCGGAACCCTTTTCGGTCTTGACAACAAGCTCGTCCTGAAAGCAAGTTCGGACGATGCATACCGAAAAGTGATCATCCTCGAAGGGCCAGTGCGTTGCCTCCCCTCGGATCCCCACAGGCGAGTCCACTTCAACACGGACGATGCTGTCCGAGCCCACGCCTATGACGTCGACACTCGCCTCGGCAGACTCATCGACAACGGAAGTCTCGAGAGTAAGCTTCTCATTTGTCACCTTCACGCCCTCACGTCATTTTGCCTTCCCGATCCCCTAACGCAACGAACCGGTACGGAGCGGGCCCTCGACATTCTCAATTCCGCGGCCGTGAAATCGTTCGCCGTCTTGACTCCAGAGAACACTGAAGCCCTTTCCCAAATCGCGAGAATTACGCCATGGAGAACTTATTATCCCAAAGATAAAACGGTGATGCAAACCGTGGGGTGGTCATCCAGTCTCGGATTCCTTTCGCAGCACAACTCGTTCCTCGGCGCCGTGACCTCCCTTTTCAACGCGGCGGCGGACAGAGCCTTCTTTTACGAAGACCAGTACCAGGAGCCCCCCGAATTCGAGCGGCATAACCGTGATCTCATTCTTCGTGACTCCATCCGAGCCTCTACGTTCAGAGTTGCCGAATACGGCGCCGAGGCGCATACCACGGAGCATGACCGCGTCTACTTTTCCAGGGATGTAGGCCAGACCTCTGACGAGATCCAACGGGCGTTTGCCATGGCCGACTACATCTACAACCGTCGAACGGAACTCCCACATGCCCTGCCGCCCGACGTCGTCAGCAGCGTTTGGAACTTTTTGTCGAGAGCGAGCAAGGTCTACGGTCTCGGATACCGTCTGGACCTTGAGACAGGTGGTGCTAAACCCGAGTATGACGCGAACTGGCTACTGGAGGGCGCGGATCCAAAAATTGTGGGTGGCAGTTTCATTCTATACCATAAAGCAATCAGCCTAGGCGCGTCGTCCGACATTGACCGGTTCGACCTGATGATGTGGCTCTCGACCATGGCGTTCTCGCAAATGGCCAACATGACTGTCATCCAAGTCCTGGCCGCAATGGCCAACGTCTCGAAGATGGCCTCCGTGAATCCACCCGGGGTTGATGAATTCCATCCGTCGTGCGGAACCAGCTTCCGCCGGGACGCACTCCTGTCAAATCTCCAGGCTGACAAATTTTATCACTACTGGTACGACTGCCCGGAGTACATCCAATCAAGAAACTTGTCTTATCACCAGCAAGACGCGGCTCGTGATCGGTATGCGGCCACCCGAAACAGGGCCATGAAGAATCTGGTCGAGCGCGCCGAGGAGCAATGGCCTTGCAAAGCGCCGGATCTTTCCTTCCACCGCAGCAGCGGGGAGTGGGCGACGTATGTGAAGTCGTCCGTGGCCATTCCGGTCATACAGGAGCATACGGAGATTCGATACAACAATATTTTGCTGTGGGATTATCTCGTCGAATTGGTCGATCAGCTACCTTCGGTTTCCCCTCCGAAAGAAAACCCACTGTCGGACGCCAAGGACTCGGTATTGGCATCGGAGGTTCTCCCCATTCAGGGTAACCGGCAGCGGTATGTCAGTAAGGCTGATGTCTTCCTCTGTCTGCCACCCGACCTGGAGAAGCTTGTCACTCCAAAGATTGACCTCGTCTATCCGGCTCCACCTCCCCCGGTCTTGACGCTGTCCTCCAAAGCTGGCCAACAGTCTGAGTTGCTTCGAGATATGATCGAGAAGCTCAACCTCATGGCCAGCGCCGCTTTCGAGAAGGACTACATCCATAGTCTGCGCCAAAGCGCTGAGTCCCTGGCCTCGAGGGTACACGGTAACTTGGTCCTCCAACGGGGCGCGCCGGAACTGCTGAACATCTACCATGCGCATTTTGAACACCGGGCTGAGGGGATTTACTCGGCCATTGTCGGCGCGCTCTACACACACATGGCGACCTTCTTGCCTTTTACCTCTTGCTCTCCTTCTTCTCGTTCTGGCGAAGTCCACGCTGGCGACGCCGATGGATGCTTCGCCACACACTGGCCAAGACTTTCGCCATCATTCCTGCTCCAGTGCATCGGAAGAAATAAGTGGAAGCACCTCCCACCCGGCTGGAAAGAATGCATCATCAAGTACGCTGTCTCTCTCGCCGACGTTCAACGTGCCGAACGCATGCTCGCGGCAGCTCGTCGAGACGACCTCGGCGCCATGTCCAGGGAGCTCCAGAATGTCGGCCACAGGAACTGGAACCCGCTAGATTACCCAGACTCACTCCTCTTGGAGGTGGAGAGCTCCATCACGATCCGAGACGTTCAGGAGGAGATTGCCGCGCAGATGAGGACGCCGCCAAAGTCCAAGAATGCCGTCATGCAACTGAACATGGGCGAGGGAAAGTCATCGGTCATCGTGCCTATAGTGGCAGCTGCTCTCGCCGACGGGGAGAAACTCGTACGGGTTCTTGTCGCGAAGCCCCAGTCGAAGCAGATGCTGCAGATGCTGACCTCAAAGATGGGCGGCCTGCTTGACCGCGTCGTGTTCCAGATGCCGTTTTCCCGCGCTCTCAAAGTCGGGAAGTTGGAGGCGCACGCGATCCAGCGTATGCTGGAGAAGTGCCGAGATGTGGGTGGGGTGTTGCTCGTGCAGCCGGAGCACATCTTGTCCTTCCAGCAAATGGGGACGGAGTATCCCATGATTCCGGAGAACTTGGAGATCGGACAGATGTTGAACGAGACGCGACACTTCCTGTTTAACAATGCACGAGATATTGTCGATGAGAGCGATGAGAATTTTAGTGTCAAGTTCGAACTGGTCTACACTATTGGCAATCAACAACCGGTTGACCACAGCCCATACCGATGGCAGATTATTCAAGAGGTGCTGGGTATTATCCGCGACATTGCGCCGGATGTTCAGAGGGAGTTCCCAGACTCGATTGAGATTCACGATGCGTCTGGATATCCGGGAAGTTTCCCGAGGACGAGGATCCTCAAGGGCGAAGCAATGCCAAGCCTGGTCGACAAGCTCGCCAATCGAATCTGTGACAATGGCTTGACTGGATTCCCTATTTCGAGGCAACCGCCTGTCGTCCGCGAGGCAGTGCGGACCTACATCACCAAGACCGAGCTCACCGAGGACGAGATTAACCTGGTGCAGCGCGAGGGACCAGCCGGGTTTTGGACGGACGCCATCAGACCGACTCTAGTTCTTCTTCGCGGTTTGTTGGCCTGCCACGTTCTGAAATTCGCCCTGACGCAGAAGCGGTGGAGGGTCAACTATGGCCTCGCCCCAAACAGAAAGCCGTCCACACGACTCGCGGTGCCCTACCTTGCCAAAGACCAGCCCAGCGCCCGCTCGGAATTCAGCCACCCGGATGTAATTATCATTCTCTCCTGCTTGACGTACTACTACTCTGGGCTGTCCGATGATGATTTATTCCTGGCGTTTGAGACTCTGTTGAAGTCAGACCAGGCGGAGGTGGAGTATGATTTGTGGGTGCGAGACAACACAAAAATGCCGGAAAAGTTCAAGACTCTCGGGGGCATCAACATTGAGGACAAGTTCCAGTGCATCAACGACGTCTTTCCCCAGCTCCGTTTCTCAAAGGGCGTTGTCGATTATTTCTTAAGCCACATCGTCTATCCCAAGGAGATGAAGGAGTTTCCTTCCAAGCTGTCGGCGTCGGGATGGGATCTTGGCGAGAAGAAAGTTCACCCGACGACTGGGTTCAGCGGCACTAACGACTCGCGAAGGCTTTTGCCACTGGGTATGGAGCAGCTCGATTTGGAGGAGCAGAAGCATACCAATGCACTAGTCATGAGTTACCTGCTCCAGCCCGAGACGGCCGTGACGGATATCCCTCCGAGGTTGCCGAAGCAGTCGAGCGACGCGGATGTCCTCTTGGATCTCGTCGTCGGACTTGACCCTCCTGTCCGGGTCATCCTGGACGTCGGAGCCCAAGTTTTGGAACTAAGTAACTTGGAGGTAGCGGAGCAATGGCTGAAGAGGCTTGAGGACGACCATGCGCAGGCCGTCGTGTTCTTCGACGACAACGACGAGTTGAGCGTCGTGGATCGTAGTGGGTATATCGAGAGGCTGCAGACCTCGCCGTTTGCGTCACAGTTGGACGTGTGCCTTGTGTTCCTGGACGAGGCGCATACACGCGGGACGGATCTGAAGTTGCCTACGAATTACCGCGCCGCTGTTACGCTGGGGGCGAACCAAACCAAGGACGGGCTGATGCAAGGTAGGTGCTAACCCCCCAATGGACTCCATGCTGGTGTTGATGAGTACTGACGTTTGGGTTCCTAGGATGTATGAGGATGAGGAAATTGGGCCACGGTCAATCGGTAGTATTCTGCGTCCCCCGAGAGATTCGCACCAAGATTAATGAGCTGTTCCCCGACCGAGGACACGGCAGCGATATCACGGTATCTGACATTCTCCTTTGGTCGATTCGAGAGACTTGGAGTAGTCTCCAACGCGGAGTTCAATTGTGGGCCAAGCAAGGATGGCGTCACCGGAAACACCAACTCCTCTGGGCAAAGTTTACCAAAGGGAAGTACGCCTTGGAGCCGGACCAGGCAAAAGAATTCCTAGAGGACGAAGCGCAGACGATTCTGCAACGATACGGCCCGAATGCCGAGCAAGACGAGTCGGGAAACCCGGGAAGCACACTCGACGGCGAGTCGGACTCGATCGTGGACAGATTGAGAGATTTTGGAGCTGGAAAACTCGATGGCGCTACGCTCAGCGAGGAACAGGAGCGGGAGTTGCAGCCCGAGAGCGAGAAGGAGCGCGAGCAGGAACGTCCGCCGGCGACGGTACCGGCAGCACATAAGATGCACCCAGACGTTGTCCATTTCGTGGAGAATGGAACCATCACGACTTCTCAGGGTTACAAACCGGCGTTTTCGTCCCTGCGGTTGACGAACGCTGGGAAAAGATTTGATCTTTCCAGCTTTGAAAGGAAGGATGTCGGATTTAGTCTGCTGGTCTCTGAGGATTTCACTCAGACGGTCAAGATTCCGGGCGGCAGTGGCGCGGCTCTTGATTCATTCTTGAGATCTGTGCAGTGGGTTCTTGTCAACCAACAGCATGACGGGAAGACGGTGATGATGATTATCAGCCCGTTCGAGGCCAACTCGGTATTTCCAAGGGTTTCCGTTTCTCGCAACACGAGCCTACACATCTACAGTCCCCGGGTCAACCCGGCGTTCCCCTCCCTGGACAACCTCCAGCTCTTCATCTCTCCGCCGCATCTCAACCGCAAGCTGGAGTTTCCCGTACCCCTGACCGTCAGCCTAAACCTCTTCTCGGGACAGCTCTACTTTAACGATTTCGAAATGTACGTGGCCGCCTGCAAGTTCCTCGGGCTCTCATGGGAAAAAGCCAAGGACGGCGAGGTCGTGGACTCGGACGGGTTCATCCTGCGGGATGTCGAGGGACGCGTTGGAGGGGAATCTGGGTTTTCGAGGAGCCCGGTTAGGTTTATGCGGGACTTGATGACGATTAGACGGGATTGCCAGGCGATTGAGAGGACGCATGTTGGGGATATGTTGGACAATCGGCCGTTGTCTAAGGGTAGTTTCGAGTGAAATGTTAGGGGTGGGAATGTGGAGTTTCTTTGTGGGAGTTACGGTGCCTATGTATTATGGCTGAGTGAGTATTAAGTGTTATTAGTTACAATGGATTCAGATTCATAGAACCTTTTCCGCAACTGTCGAGTTATTGAGGACGACGCGTGGCACATATGCTGTGATGTGATGTTGCTTGCTCTGCTCGCCGACACGATCCGCTTTACTGTTGGAATCTGCCCTCCGCTCTACTCAGAGTCTCTGACACTATGAAAGAACATTAACGACCGTCACGCTCGGGCCTCGGGTCAGAACTGTCTGAAAGTCATCGTCGCCGTTAACTCGAATAAAGCAGAGGGCGGCAGCTTCAGCATCAAAATCGGTCACTGGTAGAGGAGTGGGTGTTGTTGCTGTGCCTTAAAATAAGACGACGAGGCCGTTGTGTATACGGAGTGATGATTGGCACCGCCAGCCGTTCAATGTATCACGCAGCGGGGATTATTATGACGAATATTCAAATATGGGAATATAAACAGTCTGTGATGTTCTTGGGCCTCAACTTCCTTCTTTCTGTCGTTCTAATGAAGATCTATTAACGTATCCCTCCAGAATCGTTACTCGTTACTCGTTACTCGTCCTGGCTTGTTTCGTATCTGTCGTTTATAATCTTCACACATCTCATACTATTAAAATATTAGCAGCCATCCTGACCACCGAGACCGAGTGAGTGGTACTTACAGCTTCTTGCACCGCTTTCCTGGCCTCGGGCCACGCCTTCCGGCCACATCCAGGAATCCCCTGCGGATTTGTCTCAAAAAGGCGCCATGAATAGCTATTCAAGGGCCCCTTGGCCAACCAAGTCCAAAGCTCGCGATCCTGTGACCGCAGACGCCATCCCCGACCGCTCAAAATGTGGTCAATATGTTCGTACATGCCGGTTCCGGCGGCGCCGTGAAGAAACCGATAGAACGAGTGTCCACGGACGAAACCCTGCAGGATGGACCGATCCGCATCCCATTCTTTCCGCCACCACGCGTGATATCGGTCGACCTCGGCGTTCATCTCCGTTTCGGACGGTAACAACGCAGGTTTACGGTATTTGCCTCGAGGCGCTTGAGTCCCCGAGGTCTTGGCTGTTTCGGCCGCCCACACCTGGCTAAGGGCCATCGAGGCAAGTTCGAGAATGGCCCAGCGGCTCTCTTGGGCGGACATCCAGCTTAGGATAGCGATCGATGAAGCCCAGCGCGGTGGGAACATCATCTGGTATAGACGGGGGAGATGAGGTTGTTGCTTGGAATTATTGCTGCTTTTGCTGCCTGCTCCGTTTTGGCTCGTTGTTTGCGCTTGGGCAATCTGCTCGGCAGTTTGGAGCGGTACCCCACACGCACCATCCATCTCCAGTTCGGGCATGATGCCGAGGTCAAGTTTGTATCCAGTGCAAAAGACCACGGCATCAACCTCTATTACGGTGCCGTCCGCTAAAAGAACCTCCTTCTCGCCGGCAAAGTCCTGAAACGCCTTCACGGGCACGATATCACCCCTACGCACCGCAGGTATGTAGTCCTCCTGCACAACGGGGTGAATATGCGCCATGCTCGTACACGGCAACATATGCCAGTCCTCTCGCATCCTCTTCTCCGTCCGCTTCAACCGTTCCGAATACGAAACACCTGCTTCTACAGGCTCGGACCGAGCAGCGGCACGGATCATGGTGTTGATGAGGAACTTGTCCGTGATGGGTTTCATGAGCCAGGGTGCCGCGTAGTCTAAGAGGTACTTTAGGCGCAGGTCGGGCCAGGTGAAGTTTAGATCCATGGGGACTCCGTCGTCGTCGTAGCGGGAGAGGAGGAGGCGGCCGCGTCCGTAGGATTGGTAAATTTTGGTTGCGTGGCCGCGGAGGTTGAGGGATACTTCGCAGGCTGTGTTGCCGAAGCCGACGACGAGGACCTTCTTGCCTTCGAAACGCGTAGGACTTGGGAACATCCGAGGCGTTAGCAAGGGGAAAAAGAAATGAAATGAAAAAGAAAAAATGCAAATACGGTTATCACATAGGGAGACATTTATACATACTCTCTGTAGGCTTGACCATGCATGACGAGACCTTTAAACTTGTCTCGACTCGGCATCGGCGGCCACTTTGGTATTGTCTCGCCGCCATGGCCGAAAACAACCTTGTCAAACGAGAGGATGCTGTCCCCATCCGCGTTGGTTATGTACACGTCCCACGCGGTGTCGGAAGCATTTCGGACGACTTTCTTAACCGTGGTATTGAATCGAATATGGTCATAAAGGTTGAAATGTGTGGCGTATGATTTGAAGTAGTCGACTGCGTCAGCTTGCACGGGATGCGTCGGGCAAGCTATAGTATCCAAGTCAACATAATATTACCAAAAGATTGAGCCGCTTTGCCATAAACTCAATGGCTGATTTGATCGGGCAAATAAGGGAATAAAGTTGAGTTAAACTAACCTGGTGGAACCGGAAAGTCGCTAAAGCAGGACTATAGATTTCGCAAGGTTGGTTATATCCAAGTTTTGAACTACCACGTTGAGGGATTTTCATCTGTACCATCGATCAAACTTACGAGAAACTTGCTAATATTACAGAGCGTGTCACCCAACGCCGTGGTGAATGCCGTGCTGCTGCTGTACGACCACAGCCCGCCGACTTCGCCCCGTCTCTCAAAGGCCACGGCGTCAAAGCCCTCGTCCCGCAGATTCTTCAACGCCGTGAGTCCAGCGGGGCCTTGTGTTCCCCGACGATCGTTAGCTCAACGGGCCCTTTTTATGACGATGGCGAGTGCTTCATGCAATATACACAAAAGCGGGAAATCGAAATCGTACCAAGGCCAATGACGGCGATCTTCACCTGGTCCATGCTCCGCTGCCGTTATTCGAAGTACTTTGGATGGATAAAGGCAAACATTCCAGGGTAAATTGAAGGGTCTGAGTCCGGATGTGTGGTTGCACAAATTCTTGACACGATGCAAGGGAGAGAGGGGGAATCACAATCACTCGGCTCGGCCTGATGATGAGCAGGGGTGTTCATTTGGTGGCTGGGAATCACCACGGCGACAACACGTGACCGCAACCATCGATGCAACAGTCCAGGTCCGTGATTCGATCATCCTGTTTCCTTGCTTCGCGGAAGTTTCCAATGAGGGAGCTCGAAGTTCGCCAGACGGGGGACCGGGAGGCTCGGATAGGCTGAAAATGGGATTGGATCCTGGTGCGTGCTTGGCCGGACCGGCAGTCTTGCGCAAAAAGGAATGTATAAATGAGAGAGAGAGTATTAATGCTAAGAATACAGCAGACATGTGGCCCATCGAAACTAGGCTTGGACTTGGCTGGCCTCACTTGTCACGCTTTGATATTTTACCATCATTGATGAAGCACTCCCAGACGTTCTGGGTTGACCAAGCCGGTGATGCTGCTATTAACGGTTTCCGCCTGTCGATTCGAAACATGAGATGGTCTGACGACACTATCCTCCAAAAAGGCTGTCATCGATCTTCGAAGATCCGATCTCCTCCCGCACACCGTTGTTCGATGCAATGACGCCAATGGCTCCATCTACTCCAATCTGAATGAAAAAGACCCCGACCCCAGAACCCGAAAGGAGTATCGCATCGCGTTATAACTAGGGGTCTACGTGGGGGCACTTAATAGAATACCTTGGGCGTCTAGTTACTTTGAGCCTGAGATGGGTGGTGAGCTTGGCTACTACGAAGTGATGCTGGGGCTCCTCCGGGTCTCTGATAGGGAGCCTGAAGTGATACACGATCGCTGGGTTCGAGGGGCTCTTGTAGGCGATATTTTTTTGATGGCGTCGAAATTACACATGGATCTCTGCGCAGACCGTTTGATGGGTACTTGTAGAAAGTCCTAGGAAAGAGAATGTTGGTGTGATTTGGAGTGAATTCTTTTATCAATTTTCTGGTACACCCTGGGGAGCGCGTATTTCTCGTGGCCGGTTAGGACTCCGCTTCTAGCCTTCCCAGCTACGGTCCGGTATCTTAAGCATCCCCCGACCACCCCCCCACCCTCGCTCGCCTGCTTCAATGATTTTTGCGTAGAGCTTCTCGAAATAGTCCGAGAAGACTCGCAGAAGCCCCCTGTATGTTCCGAGTAGTAGATGGGAAGGATTCTGCTGTTTTGGCACTGCCTTTGGCTCCTTTCCCGGCCTGTCGTCCTGAACTCGATGAGGCGAGTAGGGTCCTCTCGCGCCTGGTACTCCCGCCACGACGCCTTGGATCCACATTCACCTTGTTGATTTCACTTGTGCTGTCAGGTCCGTCAGGGCTAAGCTGGGTGATCCACGGGTGACTCAGGCACTGCTCGATTGTGAGCCTGCCTCTAGGGTCCCGGACGAGCATGTTGTCTATCAGGTCCACTGAGAAATGGTGTTAGTTAACGTCGTTAATACTCCGCACGAAGGGATCTCGGTAGAGACGCATCGCTACGATGGATGACTTACGGACTGGGTCGCCGATAGAGTCCCAGTAGGGAGATGGATAAGTGAATGTGTTGGTTATAATCTGCTCGCTCAGGCTGAGAGGGAACTTTTCCGACCACATTTCTGCAGGGAACGGTGGAAAGCCGCACAGGCAGGTATATAAACGAACACCAAGAGACCATACGTCTGCGGCCTTAGTATTGGTGACATCTTCGATATCAGGCTGGATATCCGGAGTGACGAAAACAGACGATGGAAAAACATGTTCCATAAGCGGCTTGTCGGTTTTGGTTTGGGATGGACCGAAACCAGAGAGTTTGATGTGTGAGAAATCTTCACCCATCAGGTAGACATTCCCAAGGCCAATACTACCATGGACCGTGTCGTGATCGTGCTGTACTCAGGTGAGAAATTTATTAGTAGCGCCCAACGTCTGGATGAAAAGAAACAATCTCACCAAATATTTTACTGCCTTGAATAACTGCGTAAATACCAATCTAGCGTCACCTTCCTCAAGTTTTGTCTTCTTCGCGATGAAGAGGGAAAGATCCTCCAATCCGGTCTGTTCCAGCACCAAGTGAAAGCCGCGGTGTGACTCAAACGACGCCCGGATCTGTAGGAGGTTCGGATGGCGGAATCCCTCAATTTCTTCAATTTCCCGTCTTAGAATGTCCGGGTCCGCCGCTGACTTCGGGATAAACTTGCAAATGTATTGCTTGTCGGTACTTCTTTCGCAGCAGACAGACACTCCTCGCAGATAAGGGTACCTCTCGAGTCTGTGCACCAAAATATACGACGCCTCAAACAGTTGCGACTGGTGGCTCGAGGGGTACCTGATGGTGAAGCTGGCCATGCCAGTGATGGAAATTTCATCACCATCTTCAAGTTCATGCTGCAGGCCGCGCCCTACAATGGCGCCATTGATAAATGTTCCGTTGCTCGATAAATCCTGGAGTAATAGTATGGGCTTGTTGTCTTTGTATTCCAAGTGTAATGAGCAGTGGCGGTTAGAAACGACGGCGTCACTGATGACAAGATCTGAAACGGATCAACAATATTAGCAAGGTTCATCCCGAACTAGAGAAACATAAAATGGTGCGTGTTTCTGAAAATGAAAGAGCTAACGTAGCTCTCAAAACAGTCAAGTATTACGTACCGCATTCTGGTAGACGCCCAATGAGGTATCCTTCACAATCTGGCCTTGAGCGTACGGTATAGTACTGCCCCGAAGACAAGGGATTACTGGGGAAGAGGTAACCCCATATACCTTCCTTGGCCTGCTGCTCAGCCTCATCGGCGAAGGTGGGCTTAGATTTCCCTTTTGTACTAGAAATCGCTTCCAGAGCTTGAAGAGAGGAAGGCTTTGAGAAGGCCCGGGGTTCAGAAATCTGCTCGTCTATTCCGTCGTGGGCGACTCCGCTTGCGTCTCTTCTGTCGATATGCATGAGGACTTCGTCCTCACAGTCTGAGTCTGGTTCGTGATTCTTCTCCAATCGCGGTTTCTGCCGAATCATGCCATCTTCTTCACTTGAAGCAGAACCTTCGGCTCGTCGTTTTTGCTGGCGGTCTCTTACTTTTGGGATTTCACTTTCGCTATCCATTAATTTTTCAGACGACAAAAGAGGCGGGTCGACAACAGCGGAGCCTTCTGTCGGCTCCTTCACAGTTGCCAGCTCATCCGCTGCCGTCGCCGTTAGTTTCGTGTCGGAACCGAAGCATGTTTCTATTTGTTCCAAAACGTGGGTGAGAGGGACGACATAGGCATGGCCGAGGGGATCACTTCCGATGATGTGGCCATATACCTCGTTGGTTTCTCGAAAGACGACGATCGACCCGCATTCGCCCGGAAGGAGACCTAAGATGAGAGTCCAGCATGTGAGTATAGAGAGTCGAGAAGGTGCTCAGTCGATGTCTTAGTATACGAAGTTCTTACCATCGGGTGAATCCATGATTACGGACCAAGCTTCGTAGCATTCTCGGCCGGGCATGGAGGGTAGGAAACTCGGATCAGACAGTATCTGACCAGAGACAATCTGTCGTATCCCGGATACCACATAGACCGAAGCTAGGTGGTCCGGCCGTTGTCGGCTGATTTGGCCCAAGAAAATCGGGCTCCTACCACGTCCGTTGAGAAAAACGGTGTTGGGACGGGCGAAAGAGGACTGCATTTCCCCTACAGGCCTCGTTAAGGCCCAGTCTAGGTATGGAGCTGAAGGGAAAAGTTTCCTAGGTAGAGCTATTCTCTCCCATGTCTGCGGAACCTTCGGACTTGGCATATTGACGGTGTCGAGTATCTCCTGAATGTCACAGAGAGCTAATTTATAGGCAAGGCTGCCCCCAATGTCGTGGCGGGGCGGTGACACTGGCAAGTCATCGGCGTCCAAATCGGCATACTCATCGTCATCTTCCCACGAGAAATCTGTGTCATTGATCTCACCACTCGAGGTTGAACTGTCCGGACCCTCTCCCTGAGGATCGTCTTCACGACTGTCCAGATTCCCGGCGGCAGAAAACAGATGGTCGACAGTGAGAGTCCCTTTCCAGTCACTGATGTCAAACGTCACTCCCAAGGTCGCAGTAGATCCGTTAAATCGGATAGTGCCGCCGCAAGAGAACTCGTCATCTGACAAGTAAGCTTTCAGTGGCTCGTTGGAGATGTTCCGGATTACTGGCGCCATTGGCGTTCTGTAATACACGAGCTGCAGCCGTGGTACCGATTCACCCTTGGCCGCTTTTATCCCCAGAGAGCTGCGAAGCTGCACAAGGGTTGATTCTTTGCCGAGGAGTAGCTTGGCTTCGGCCCTTCTCCGAAATAGGATCCGCAGGCTCTTGAAATCCGTTTCTCGGCAGGTAACCACAACGCTTGGAAGCGCAGTTTCGGGGCATGTTCCTACCATGCGTGAGGTGTAGACGGGGCGTCTTTCCAGTCCGCGAAGGTCGAGATGTGTATCGACCAACGCGGCTAGCTCGCTGCTGATAAAGGCAAATCGTTCGTGACATTGTTTTTTACACCACTGGCCATATTCTACCGGCGCTTTGGGATAAATGCGTTTGTTCTGTCGGCTTCCCGGAACTGGCACGCTATAGTCCCACACATTTTCAATCGCTGGTGCCGGTGGGCCTGCGCCGGAAGTCTCGTTCGGGGAGATTTGGAGACAGGCGGACGGCGAGGTGCTGAGGTGGGAAGCTTCAGGATGACCCGGGCAGTCCTGGGTGACTTCCAGATTTGTAGAGACTTTGGGGGGCCGATCGCCGGGACTTAGTTCGGGCTGCTGGTTTGGCAAGATGGAAGGACGCAGGCTAGAGGCATTGGTAGGGACGGTGAGTCCGCCTTCACGACGGGATAGAGCTACTAACGGTCCGCCACGTTCCTCAATGACGGCAAACTCGTGCGCTGAGGTGAGGCTCCCCGTTAAAAGGCCGACCCTTGTAGCCATGGATCGGTGCGGGGGGTGGGGGGAGCAAGTGAGTCGCATTCGCCAAAAGCTAGATGAGAACTGACTCCAAGTAGCGGACGAGTATTATCTGGGCAGAACTTTCACACCAACGACAAACTCCACCAGCCGGGCATCCTCGACGATGATTGTAATCAATCCGCGCGGTTTTCGCCCCCTTTCATGTCCGGACAAGGCTCTGTGTAATGTGAGACGAAAAAGAGGGGTTAAATTACGATCCTGCGTTGGCACTCGGGCTGGTTGTGGCTCGGCGGACTTTTCAGCTCGTCAAGGAGGGAACACTTCGAGCTCTGAGTCGTCTAAATAAAGGGTAGCTAGGCTCTAGAGATTGGATACTTCTGGAACTAGCTGGTCTTAGACTGGAGAGAAGCTGAGATTGTATGTGAATAGAATCTATTAAGGGGTTCATGCAGTGAGTCTCCCGAAGCGAACAGATGAAGATTTGGGAGAGTGTTAGAAATCCCCTTGATCAAGCAGCCCACGATTGAATTTTTACACTTGCTTGAAAGTGAGGCGGAACAGGAGCAACGAATGGACATGGGTTGAAGCTGATGAAGCTGCATGCCCCAATCAGCAGAACCACCCAGCAGCATAGCCACAGCCACATCCAAAGTCTTGTCGATTATTTTTGGCTGCAGGCGCCGGGCTTTTCACTGGCTGTAGCCGGCGACCTTTGAAGAGTCCCAAGTTCCAACCCAATCCTCATGGCATCAACAAGTCTTACCAATGGCAGACAACACCCCCTACAGGACCCGAATCGCAACCGAGTTTCTTGGTACAACAGGGCGCTCCTTCGAGTCCTACTTCAAAGTCTACGATAGTTTAATCGCCCGCGGCGACGTCCTCGCCCTGCAGGTCGAGGAGCCCGGACCGGAGGACACCAGCCCAATCACCCATGACGACATATTATCGGCGGCAAAGGTCCTCCGAAAGAATCCGCATCTCACGCTAGACGAAGCGAGCGAGCACCTGGGGGAAATTCTGAATGGCGTCCATTCCGCCCACCAGCTGCGGTTCGCAGTCCTCGTGGTCGTCCGGGCCATGCTTATGCTCGACGGTGCCCCCGGCGGACAGCAGTGGGAATCTTGGCAATCCGACGGACGATTCGTCGATTTCGTCTCAAAATGTTGTCCTAGAGCGTTGGGCACGACCGGTTCAATTGCACGGGCTCTGGAGGATCAAAAATCATTAAAAGCGTGGAAGCTCAAGGCGAGATTGGGGCTCACGTTCAAGGGGACGGACAACCTCTCGCGCCACTTGTTTCTGGATCCGACGCACCCCGATGGTCTCACGCTCTACATATTTCACCATACGTCATTCCTCAAGGCGCAGCTTGAACGATTAGAGAGAGCAGACCTCGGAAGGGAGGACGACGTGTCAACTTGTCTCGAAAGGCTTGTCATTTTTTCTACATACTCTTCCCAAGTGTTTCTTGCTTCTCGTAATTGCCGCAAGCGAGATACTAACGAACTAGCTGTGCAGCGGGTGCCTACCTCCGCGACTTCTCGCCGAGACACTCCACTCTCTCCAGGCGATACTTTTTCACTTTGACGACCACCGATCTAGCACCCTCCTCGAACGACTCATCAGCAAAGGGGGATTCGATGACGATTGCGCTCAGCCGGAAGGCTATAAAATGTTCGACAATACAGAAAAGTTCGAGTACCTGTACTGGGGCGAGCGGCTGGCGAGACTACACGAGTTCGTGCTTCACCCACCGCCGAAGAATAGCTTCGAGCGGTGGATGAAGTGGCAGACGTCCGAGAGTAACGCTTTTGCCGTGGCGCTCATGGCACTGTTCATCTCTATCATTATTGGAATCTTGTCTCTCGGTTTGGCGGCGTTTCAGGCATGGATTGCGTGGAAGGCTTGGAAGGAGCCTGCGTCCGCCGGCCCGGATATCAGCCTCGGTGAACTTATAGAATTGTTACGGCGGCAGGAAGGGCGGTAAGCTTTCAGGTTGCGGGACTGTCATTGACCAAAGCGAATTGGCCGCAACCAATGCTTATGGGCATTAAATAGCAATAGAATGGGAGAACCCTTGGGAGTGGCAGGCGTTGGAGAATGGAAGGGACATATTCTATAGCACTTAGACTATCCTTCCATGAGACACGGGGACTGTTCAAACAACCAGGCTAGAACGAAGGCGATTCGCAGACGGTGCACCGACCACTGAAACTCCCTCTCCACCAGCTCTGCAGAGAACAGTTCCTGCTCATGAACACCACACCTTAGCATCAGCCCATCACTGGTGAGGCACTACTAGATTTGCCCTTCTTATCATGACCATCCATCAAATCTATGTATGGCTTCAAGAATAGGAGATTAGTAGAAGATAAGAGATTCACCGCTAGAACCTCAAATTTTTAGCACGAACTTGGGGAGTAGAACCGTTAAAATCAGCGTCATATTTGGGTGATGCTGGCGAGACACAAACCGACTCCGCCGGCGCAAACCTCGAAATGCTGGTTTGGTATATACTTGGGCTGAATTTCAGGTTCATGTGGAGACTCTAGCCATCAGTCAGTCAGTCCAAGGTGAAAACCCCATCGCCTCGTCCTGATCGTTTTCGCCCTCGAGCACTTCGCTAACCCTTCGGGTATCGTTATTTAGCCAAGGGTTGTTGAAAATGTCACCGTAGTGCATGGTGGTGCGTCGCAAGTTGGAGTAGGCCGCTGTCTGGTTGAGGGTGTCGTCGTAATATTTATCAGAAGCGGTTGAAGCTGTGCAAGATCGTCCCAATTCGGGGTCTTGGGATGGAATGCGTAGTGAGACATGCTCTGGCGTCCACGACTGTGGGATGGTCAGTTCATTCCAGTCGGCAGGATCCTCAACAAGATAGCCATCGCGAAGGGGTAGGCTATCAGGTTCACGTTCCCGACACTCATACAGGCCACCACAATGACATATAGTTTTAGGCCTCTCGTTGTAATTGGCTTGCCCACTAGTCCCGTCATATGGGGTAGACCAATGCTTGTCATAGAAATAAGGGCATCGCTCCTCGCGGCCCTTCCACAATGCTCGAAAGTCACTATAACAATAACTCGTGGTATATGCTGCCGTGCGTGGATAGCCCTTTCGCAACTCCCGCAGGTCGTAACCGCAAGCATCCAGCACAGAGTCCCACAGGTCTCCTCGATAAGACCAGGGTTCAAAGTCTAGACAGCTGGGTGAATAGGCAAAGTGCGAGACAGACATTCCCCTGTTGTCCTTGGCATGAACGTCTGCCCCTTGCCGAATCAGAAATATCAAAGAATCGTGCCAATCCTGCTCTGATGGGGCCTTGACAAAGTCAGAAAAGAATCGATGCAGGCAGGTTAAACCATCTTCGTCTCGGTCGTGGATGGAACCCGCATGGTTTAGTAAAATGGCCAGTCTCTGAATATTGACTTCGGATTTAAACGTTCGACAAAAATTACTCATGAACCCGTTTATGGGCCGGCAGCCATGTAGAAAGGCGGATCCGCCTTGGAAGTCACTCTCTCGTGGATCTATGAAGTATGGGGCGATATCGACGATTTGCCTCAAGAATTCGTGGTCCTTAGAGGCTATTAACAATTATCCAACTTGAGGCGCATGAAGTTCCTACCATGTAGCTTACGAGGAACACAACTGAGAGCCAACCCTGGCAGGGTATGCTAGGGTCCGCACCAACTTGTAAAAGGCCTCGAGCAGCCTCGATATCCTCCAGCATCACGGCAAGATGTAATGGTGTGAGCCTGATGAACTTGGGTCAGAATCATACGCTGTCCAAGAACAATCGCTTGCACTTGAGTTGAAATATATACCCTTTCCTGCCCCTCGCGATATCGTCGACATCCAGGCCATTCTGGATGAGAAACCTGCAGAGCGCTGGGTGTCGGAAACCGTGCTTGATAAATTGGATCGGTCAATCCAGAACAGGGGTAGCCTTTTTGCAGCATGGACCTTACATGTAACAGAGACTGGCCGTCCTCATCTCGGTCGTAAAGGCTCGCCTTATGGTCTGCGACAAGCTTCACAATACCGCCGATATTTCCCTGGCGAGCTAGCAAAAATATCTCGGAGTCGTTTGGAACAATATTTTGGAGAGACAGATTGTGGATAGACGAGAAGCTGCCATCGATAAGCTGAGCTTGGTTAACTGATACAACGAGCATAGACTTCGCGTCTCTGGGCCGGAAAATGATCTTAGCAATAAAGTCTCGCCCATTCGTTTCCTCGTCGTAGTTCTCCTGGTTATTGGAAGGGCTGCGGCGTTGTCTCGTTCTCCGATTTGTGCAGAGAGATAGGACACCATTGCCAGAGATTTCGATGGACTTTCGCTTTCGGGCTTGGGATATGACAGTTCCCGGTTCGATCGCCGGAAGCATTCGAGATGCCCCTGCTGCTATCTTGAGTATCATGTCAAGCCTTTGGTGGTTAAAAGCGACTTCCTTACCTGTCTTATTGACCGCTACTGAAGGTGCTGAAACTAGCAGACTGCGGATGAGCTTTAAGTCTCGAGAACAAGTCTCCGTTCGGCCACAATGGACGCATGTGTGGTACCCCTCTAAGGTACTGAAGTCCGTTGGCGGCGCTCGTCCCGACGGAGACGACTCTTCCGTCTCGGCCGCTTTCAGAAGGGCTTCAAGGTCGTCTATCATTTGCTGGGCATCATCAGATGCTACCGTGCTTTCCTTCTCGCCGAGGAGTCCAATTAGGCGAGAGATGCTTTGTTCCAGTTCTGAGTCGACAGCAGGTGTTTCCGAAGGTTCAGTGGTAGCATCTGTGATCGAGGAGCCGGTGCGAGAGGTGTCGGCCAGACCCGGATTCGCACGAATGGCTGACATTACTTCCTCTTTGAGCTCCTTTACATGGTCGAGGATCTCAGAACACTGATCCCGCGATATAGACATTTGCGTAGCCTGCGTCAGAAGCAAGTGAACGTTCAGCATCATATAATGACCTCGAACGGTGTCTTGCATCTTCGCCAGGTCCTTCTCGCCAATCGCAGCCACCAACCGCTTCCAGAGCTTTCCAACACGTTTATCCGAGGGTAATATACTCAGCCGTTGCAACCTCGACTCGATGGTGCCCACGTCGTCCGCGCATCTTTTGACGACGGCCTCCAAAGCCCTTGCATCTCCCTTCTCGGTCGTCGTTCCGAGCTGGAGGCGTGACAGCCGCTCCAAGATGCCCTGGAGCTGAGCAACGTCGCTGACGAGATGGCGAACATTTTCTGGTCCATCTTCGACCGCCGAGAGGACTTCGTGAATGACCTTGGCCGATTTGAGAGCTAGCACGACAAAGGCTAGGACGCTGGCGCCAGCGTTAACCGGGTCCATGTGGGCGAGCTTTGTTGTTACTATGGAGGTCTGAGTTGGTTAGAAGGGGCGGCTTGACGGCAGATATGCCCTGAAGCGACCTATATACACTTGTATGTTCCATTGATTCTTCCCACGCCGGAAAACGAGGAGCCAAAGCAGTGAGTCGGTGAAAGGGGCTGATTCCGATTGGGCAGGCTTGCATATAGGGGAGCCAATCGTTTACAGCCGTGTGGTGAGGTGAGTGGCAGTGCTGCTGCAGGCATCTCAAAAAGAGCCGACCAGGCTGTGAGCCAAATGGAAAAAGGACGCCGACATAAAGCGCGAAGGTATTAAGTCAAAACCGCTGTAAACCGGCCAAGCCCTTGAACATGTTACCAACGGGGAGAATTTAGGAATACGTACTCACAACTAGTTCTGACAGAGTTCGGTGTGCTGGCCCCCTGTTCGGGGAGCCATTATAAAGAGTTCTCTTCAGTGTGTGCCGTCGCCACAACTGTCTCTCGAACATAGTATATGTCCCCTGGAGTCATTTTCCTAATAAAAATCAGAAATAGAGGTTAGCAGTAGAAGACATATTTTTCAGCTCCCTTCTATCCTTGACACTATGGTCGTTTTTATAAAATCATTAAGTTAGAGGACCCCCTTTCCGGACACCCCCCCTTTCCGGACACCCAAAATCCACACCAACCAATCTACCCACCACAGCAAGAACACCTTTTTCAACCCACTTTCAAGCCACTAAGATACAAGAAG
>NJFT01000169.1:0-90091 GCA_002221725.1 Scedosporium boydii
GGGGGGTGTGGGGTTACCTTGATGTAGGGGTGCTTTCGTTCATCTCGTCAAACAGGGCTTTAAACACCTCGTCCTCCTGCTCCTCGGACCTCTGATCACCCCTCTGAACTAAAACTCTTCCAAAAGCACCACCCCTCGCCTTCGGCTCCCTCCCCGCGCGCCCCGTAAGATCAAACAGGTCGATATCCAACGCTTCAGACGCACCCGTCGCACCGCGACCCTCGCCTAAACCGATCTGCAAACGGGCGAGATTGTGTCTTCCCTGGAGATTCAGGGAGGCGGAAAGGTCGGAGAGCGTGGTCGGGGTGGGATGTTGCGCAGAGGGGTGAAGGCGAGTTGGGAGGGTGGAGGATTCGAGGGCCGTGGAGAGGAGGGCGGAAACGTGCCAGGGGGATGAAGGGTCGAGGGAGTAGGATGGGAGGTGGGTGGCGGAGGGGAGGGAGAGGGGGATGAGGGTTGTTGAGATGGGGAGGGTCTCGGTGAGGGTTTTGGCTTTGTTGATGAGGCGGAGGATTTGTTTCTCTTTTTTACCACCGGATGGGCCCTCGGGCATCCAAACCCATACGCAGCTCTTCGCGTACTCATCACGTACCCTCTCTAACAGCGCTGCGCCGAAACCAGACCAGCCGTCCTCTCCGCCGACGACGAGCTGCATCCCCTGCAAGAGATCGCACTCCTCGACGAATAGCCTTAAGTGATGATCCAACACGTCTTCGGCCGCATCTATCCCCTTGAAGAGCTCTCTTCCTTGGTCGAAAGTGTCCAGCGTCGGCGCCGTAGAACCAGCGTCCCGCTTTCCCTCCGACGTCGCCGCCTTCTTGGATGGCGTACCTTCTAGATCACTTAGTTGGACAATAGACCGGGGGTGGAAGAACGGCCGTGTAAAGTCGGACCAGTATCGCACCGCGGAGGACGTCAGGGTGGGTGTGATTCCCGCGTCTAAGGCCGCATGATAGGTGGATTTGGGGATGGGGGGTTGTTTGTGGATGGATGCATCGCCGTGCCTTTCATGAAAAGTTTAGAAGCAGATGGCGATAAAGAAGGTGGGGTTAGGCGGGGAGAAGAATAGTTTACCAGAGATGCCGGTTCGGATCGTCCTCTTCGTTCTCGTATAGAGGATTCGATCTGCCCAGGGGCCCGAAGCTAGAGCGGAAGTCGTATATGAGGGCTCGAGGGAGGAAGGTCTCTGAGCCGTCGGCGCCTATGCCTTCGCGCCAGTGGATGTTGTGGTCGACGGGGGACTTTTCCTCGTCGCCGTAGGTGAAGTAGGATTCCTGGGTTTGGAATTAGCCTCGTGACGAGAGAGATTGGTGGCATCTACTGTCTTCTGTCTCGTGTAGAGAGAGTCGTGTGAGATGCTTGGTGGGGGCGGGGTCCAGTGAGATGATATTCACCTGTGTATTCCAAAAGTGGGTGGCGACGTAGTTGCTGAGCTCGCCGAGCTGGACGGTGATTATTTCACGGACCATGGCTCATGAGTTTTCTGGGGTGAAACGGGGAGATGGCTATTCGGCTTTTATATAAATTTGCATGTTGCGTCGTTGATTGTGAGAGTCTGGGGGTGGTGAGCTTGAGCTTGAGCTTGAGCTTTATCTTGATCGCAAGCTACGAAGTACCTTTGTAACTTGGGAGAGGTTTCCGTCATCGTGGTGCAACAGCTGATGTCAATTGATATCGGCTGGTTTCGTCCAACGCCTCCAACACCCCCAAACTCGGAGCGCAACGGTCCAAGTCCAACAGTCTGTTTCACTGAGCGGTGTTCCTCAGTGTTGGTCGCGCTGAACCACGCCCCGAAGAGGGCCCGGTCTGCCCTTCGACTCCTTCTCCTGCATTTTCTCCCTGTTGGTTCTTCATCTTCTTGCCAATTCGGACAGCCAAAGTCTCTATCTGTTCCATCGTTAAATCGCAAGGCAGCCAGTGCCTCGTAGAATCGCCATCATGTTGCCTGGTCCGTTGGTCAGTCTCTACCAACAGTACAAGAAAGACACCGACGCCGTCGCAGGCTGGCTCGCTTCCACCGCCGCGAAGCTTGGTGTCCCGCCTCCCTCCACCGCTTCGGGCCTCCGCTCCGGCGACGAGCCGCAGAGCAACAAACCCGACAGCAGCAAGAAGAAGAACAAAAACAAGAACTCTACTACGCCCGCCGCCGCATTAGGTTCTAACCAGATCATTGCCATTTCCGACTTTATTTCGCTGGCCGAAACCATCGTCGGCAATGGATCTCATTCGTCCGTCTCCGTGCCCGCTACTCTGATGCCCACCCTCGACAGGGTCATTTCTGTGAGGAGCACCTTTGGCGTGAGCCTCCAAAAATATGGCACAAAGGTCACCTCGGCGTCCAATCGCCGCCATTACCACTTTGTTGGAGTCTTGAAACAAGTCCGCGAGATTCTGCAACCCCTGGTTCCTTCCAAGACAGGCGCTCAGCCGGCCCAAGACTCTGGGGCAGCTCCCATCGCCGACATTGAGAATCGCTTCTTGGCCCTCAACATCTACTATCCCTCCAAAGCCTTCCTAGATGCCCCCGATCAGGAACCGCCTCGTCCATCCAATCGGGACGCCGAGAGCGGAATCACCTACCAGGCCCAGGTCGAGTCCTCGTGGGAGGAAGCCCACTTTGTTTTCTCTATCTTGATGCATGAGTTGCATCACATAAGGTTGAGGATTAAATGGATCTGGGGCGCCTACCGCGACACCCAGATCGAATTAGTCTCCGCCGCTATAGCAACTAACACGGCCATCGACCTGGCCAGAGACCTGATCGAAGAGGCCATGCCGATTCTCAAGTCCCACAAGTTATGGACCCTGGCTAATGAGCACTACCTGGGGTGCTGCGTAGCCGAAGGCTTCGATCTCGCCTCCCTAAGTGACCACGTCCCGGGACAAGATTACTTCAACTACGACTACTACAACATCGCCGAAACCACCCTCTTCAGTGCCCATCGGGTGATCATGAGCTTCCCCAGCGTCCTGCAACCGGATCGTCTCCCCATCTACCAAGACGGCACGTTCGGCATATACGACCCCACAGCCGATCGAGAGACGATGTCAGGCTCCGAAAAGTGTAACGAAGACCAGGCTCTGCTGATGGAATTCTTCGCCGAACTCGTGGCCGTCAACCGCGGCGTCCAGAATTACCCCGTCAAAGATGAATTCACGCGCGGAATGAAGGACTTTGAAAAACAGCAGACAGACCCCCCCTTCTACCTCGTCTTCGCCGCCCAGGTCTTCCTCGATATCCACCACATCCTCCGCGCCAGAGCCGTGGAGCCTTTCAAACAAGTCCTCAAAGAGGCCATCTCCGCCCGCTTAGAACTCACGCGCCATTTAGAGTTCCACAAAGATCTAAAGATCAGCCACTGGCCCGCACGAAACGACGCCATCCTCTCCGACATGAAAAAGAAACTCGAATGGATCTGCCAAGACCCCGTCTACGAAGTCAAAGCAGCAACCTACAAAAAGCGCGGCGCCCCCATCCCCAAAGACCTCGACCGCCACCGCATCCTGAAAAGATCCCCCGTCATCTCCGGCCTCCTCCTCTTCCACATCCGCGCCGAGATGCACGAAATCGGCATCGCCGTCGCCAACGCCTGGGGCTCCATCCTCTACGCGGGCCACCTCTACCGCGCCCTCCGCAACGAGAAGCTCCTCGTAACCCACTGGCTCGACATGGACATCGCCGCCGGCGGCGTCCTCGGCACCTCCGACTTCTTCGTAGGCGGACCCCCCGCGACGCTGGCCGAGTCGTTTTCGCGGTTTTGCATGCAGATGGGCGTTTCGGCCGCGGCGCTCGCGGCGGCGAAGAAGGCGAAGAAGAGGCCGTTTACGCGGGACCTCGCCTCGAGGGCCGGGCCGAGGGGGTTTAGGGGGACGGTTCCGGTGTCGGACATGTTTGTGGGGAGGTATGCGAGGGGCGAGGCGAGGGTGAATTGGACGGCTGAGCACGTCGAGAGCGTTATTTCGAGGAGCGAGTTCGAGGTCGACGAGGACGAGGAGGATGGAGGGGTCTTGGTGGTGGCGAAGGCCGACGAGGAGAAAGTCCGCGAGAAGCGCCGCGAGCACGAGGAGAAGAAGAAGAAGGCTAATAGAAGAAGGGCGGACGACGGTCCGAAGCTGAAACCGAAGGACCTCATCGAGAAGCTCGTCATCGCCCTACACTCCGAGGCCGTCCAGCTCGCCTTCCCTTACCTCCAGTTTCACCGCATCTGCTGGGAAATGCTCCGCGAGGTCAAGAACGCGTGCCACAAGCGCCTCCTCGAGATGCACGGCCCGGAGTACATGGAGGAAGACTCCCAGCTCCCCTGGGTCGTCGGGTACATCCTCATCGAGGCGGCGCCTGTCGGCGGGTATCAGGACCTTAGGCTGCTTGCGCTCGCAGCTGAGGCCGTGAATGGGGTGTTGAGTAAGGGGGAGGGAGGTGCTGTCGTGAGGGCTCTGGACAAGGATAAGGGGTTTTCTCTTGAGATGGAAGAGTGAGCTGGATGGTGTCGACTGAGGGCTCTGCCTAAATCTGTCTAAGAAAACAAGGATTTGAAACCGTTTTCGAAGTCATGTAGTTTATCAAACGGCGAATCCCAATGAATTAATGTTTTGCCATATATATGAGTTACTGAATTGCCACTGGTATTTGATCGAAGACGTGGGCGTCGCTCGACTACGTTTTACATATGCCTCATGCTCTGCTTCGTAGATAGAGACATTGAAGCAAGTGTTTTCGAGATTCAATGAATATTCAAAAGCAAACTAGAGTAGAAGAACTAACTTCAAGAAAATTAAGTGAAAATTAAAATAAAATACAAACATCATTCGTAAAATACCATCTTCAAGACGTAGGAATGCGTGCCAACTACTCACCTCACCTCACCTTTTCTCTCCTCTTCCACACATGGCCCTACAATTTCTCCAACTTATCCAACTTACTCTGAGCCCCCAATACCTCCTCCACAGCACCTCCTATCCGCTCTACCATGTCCTCAATCTCCTCCCCACTGACATCATAGGCCGGACAAAGCATAACATGATCTCCTTTTCGACCCCCCGCACACCCCTGCCCATAGTACACCATAAGATTATACGGCTCGCTCAGAGCCGCCTCATGGATCCGCTTAGCGACCAAAAGACCCTCATCAAACGGCTCCTTCGTAGCCCTATCCTTGACAAACTCCACGCCCCAAAACAAGCCTCGGCCCCGAACATCCGCCACGTTGGGATGTCCACCAAGCCTCTCCTTCAACCTCCAGCTCAACAGCTCCCCCTGTGCCACCACGTTCGCGAGCAGGTTCCTCTCCTGGATGATCTCCTGCACCTTGAGCGCCGCTGCTGCCGCGACGGGGAAATCTTGGTACGTGTGGCCGTTGTTAAAGGCAGCTCCGCACTTCTCCATCTGGTCCAGGATCCTGCGGCCGACGAGTACTGCAGAGACGGGTTGGTACCCGCCGCCAAGACCTTTGCCGATAGTTTGGATGTCCGGCACGACGCCTTCTTGCTCCCACGCGTGGAGCGTGCCCGTCCGCCCCATCCCGGACATGATTTCGTCGAGGATGAGAAGCGCGCCGTACTTGTCGCAGACGCTCTTCATGGCTTGGAAGTATCCCGGTACCGACGGCACGCAGCCGAGAGCTGCCCCGACGACCGGTTCCGCTACGAAGGCCGCCACCGTTTCGGGACCAAGTCGGAGGAAGACGTCCTCGAGCTCTTGGGCTTTTCTGGCGCAGAAAGCCGCATCCGACTCGCCGGGATGTCTCTGGCGGTACGGATTACACGAGGACACACGGTGCACGTGGCGCGAGAGAAGGTCCTCGAACGGACCACGGCGGGCTGCGTGTCCCGATAGGGAAAGGGCGCCGAGCGTGGTGCCGTGGTAGGAGCTTTGGCGAGCTATGAAGTTGACCCTCCTGGTCTCGCCTTTCCAGACGAAGTACTCGCGTGCTAGTTTCAAGCTACCCTCTACAGCATCGGATCCTGAAAAGAGAAGGGGAGCCAAGAAAGAGAGGCTCTGCTGTTAGGTCAACTGGTCCATCACCGGGAGGAAAACAGTAAAAGAGGAAGAAAAGGAACAAGAAGAGGAGGAAGGAACAGGATGACAACAGTAAGTGAACGAATGAACCAACCAGATGACATGATGTAAACCTTTCCCATAGCCCCGCCAGTACTCTTGATCAGCCAATCCGAGAGCCGTCTCGTACTATAAGTGTCAAAGAACGCCCACGGCACGTAGGGCACCTCCGCAGCTTGGCTCGCAACCGCTTCGATGATTTCCTGGTTCCCGTAACCCAAGCAGGAAACGGCAGCTCCGCCACAAGCATCGAGGATCTGGCGACCATCCTCAAGGAACAAGTGGTGGCCCTGCGCTGAGACCACCAAGGGTCTAGACTCGGGATGGGGAGAGGCTGGAGCCTCGGGGGAGTGCGGTGGCGTCTCGAGAGCGTTGATGATCTGGGAGGTCAAAGGTCCCTTGGGTAGCGAGTAAGCCCCCATCTCTGCCGCGAATTAGGTAGGAGGAAACGAAGAAATGGGCAAGCTGAGGAGAAGAAAAGAAAACTTGGCTAGAAGGAAGCCGAAAATGGGAGGTTAGAGAAAGAAAAAAAGGAAGGAGGATATTACGGGCTTATAAGTTTGTCTCTCGTTTTCCGTCTGACGAGGAGTAATCCAAGATAGGCCAACGTGACCTCGAGGTCCTCGAGGAACTAGATCTTGAGAGCCGAGGACCACAACGATATTTATGTGTGTAAGTTTACATCCGGGTACGGCCACTTACTTCCCGGGTGGCCCTTGAAGAGCAAACGACGGAATGAGCATGGGCATGGGCATGGGCATGGTGCGCATATGTGGCACAATTCCTGTCTCGTACTAGTAACGGGCTCTCGCAGGATGACGGAAAGAAGGAGAGAGCTAAAAGCGTAAGTTCAAACTCACGGGCCATCGCCTAACGCGGAAGAAGAAGAATACGAAGCTATGTAGACATGGGTATTTCGTCAAGTTGCGGCGAGAGCCACGTCTTCCGGAAAAGCCTTCCCCCCACCCCCCCCCCCGGCGCGAGGGGCGAGAGAAAGGGGAAAAAAAAAAAAAAAAAAAAGGAAGAGAGTATGTAGCAAAATCAAAGTAAAACTTAAACGATCTGTCACTACTGCAGTCTAAAGTTTGCGGGAAGAGGGGGGTGAGCAAGATGCGTTAGCTCGGCTCGCTGGCTTTTGTTGTGCAACATGGGTAAGAAGAAAAAAGTGCCTTCGTGAACGTCCTCGGAGGATTGCAAACATATACATCGAGCTACAGCCACAATGCAGTACAGATTTTCGTGCAGAAACTAGACGTCAAGGCTTTGAAGTATCCAAATTGGTAAGAATATGTCCTTGGGGCGGGTGGGGATGCATTTTTTGGCGGTGTCGGCGCCTTGATTCGGGTGTTAGTGGGAGGCTGTCGATCCGAATACCAGGGTCTAGAGTGACGATGCATCAATGGCGTAGAACAGAAGGGCCGGAAGGGACGCATCCGTCCTCGCAGATGTAGGGCAAACGTGAAATGGCACCAAAAAAGGAAACATAAAAGAAGAAAACCCCGGGTGTAGCATCGGCGGAAGCGAGGGGAGGGCGTTTGTGGAATCGGCAATGTGGACGATGGGATTCGGCCTGGTTGATGAAGTTTGCTCAAGAATCGGCCCACCCACCCATTCGGAGATGCGCAGGGAAGAATATATGTGCCGAATGGGAGGTGTGTGACATGACAGGTCAAGAGTCCAAGACCATGTGGATTGGCAATCAACGGTGTGTCGAAAAAGAGAACTCGGAATGGGAAAGGCACAGCGTCAGGTCGCACTAGAAATGCAGATACATGATGTGCGCCAAACCTGCAGAGTGACGCGGGGAGGGTGAGAGGAAGTAAGCTGATCTGGTTCGCTGTGTGGTCAACGCAATCGCGCGGTGCCGGTGCTGGTGCAGCTCGAAGCTGTTCTGCTTGAAAGCGCTGCGGCTGAGAGGAAAAGACCACTAAGAGGTCTGTTACCAACAAGGCGTCTTTCCAGGATCCAGGATCGGGCTACTTGAAGAAAATTGAAGAACGGGAGGTGACGGCAAGGGGGCGAATGAGGATTGGCGGGCGAGCCGGAGATCCAGAGTATCAAAAGATGGAGGGGACTCCTTGCACTGGGAGGTTTATCGTCGTGTGCTTTGTACCTCTTCCGCAGTTGGGTGCGTCGCATTCGCAGCACCGCCAAGCTCAACAAGCAACGGCTGGGGGACCATTGGCCGGAGGATCCTCAATAGAACTCGAGGGTCTGGATCAATCGACTCACGCATTTTTGCGGGGCGAGGTCGGCCAGGTCGGCCAGGTCCGCATTGGGTCCTTGGCACTGAGCGCGCCGCCGAGGAGGTCAGAGCTTGAGCTCGGGATGAATCAAATTGAATTGGAGTGTCTGGCGGGATCGTTAGTTCTGGACCAACCCTGTCAAGGCTAGGATGTACCAGGATGTACAAAGTAATGGGGAGCGATGATTGTTGGATTGTTTGCCCATCCTGTGGCGTTAGAGCGAGCACGACTATGAATGCATGGGCAGCCACAACGGGTAGTTGCTTTTCTGATTGTCCCCCAGTGCGGTTGCGGTCGCGGATGACGGGACGGACAAGAAGGGGAACTAGAGCCGTTATCAACCAGGGAGGAGGCTTCTGTGGGAAGCCACCGCTTGCGGTCTTCCCCTCTCATACATCTCTTCGTCATCCCGCGAATGTGAGACGAACATGGCAATGGCGATAAAGCGGATTTTCGAGGGAGCCAAGAGAGAGGTAATTGATTCAGGCGCAGACCCAGGGCCGGTGGTGCAGGGGCTACGGGGCACATGGCTTGCCCCCCCCGGGCAGACATGGTTCAAATTGGGGGTAGAGCTGCATCGGGTTGCTAAAAGATTGAAGTGTTCGGGGTTCCAAGACGGATGACGAGGGATGAAGGATCATGAATGAATGAATGGCTTGCCGAAGCCACGAACAATGAAGTTGATTGGGCATTGGATGACTGAGGTACGAATATGAAGTGCAAGTCGAGGCAACGATGCGCTCCTTCCTTTTGTCTCAGAAGTGGAAGTCAATGGTTATTGAATGCTGTGATACAAGCGATATGTTCTCACGCACCTTGGTACAATCAAATTGTAGCTACAAAGTACGAATATTACTAAGGATGCAGGGAGGATCAAGGTAAAGGAGATAGAGCATACTTCGTACAAGGAATGCACTAATGCTTTGTATTACTCAACGTGGCTCCGTTGTACTTGTACTTGTAAATTGTCTACTTTGTAAGTGATGTGGGATGCGACGCCCTCATCGAATGCTGGGAATAATACCTCGTACCTTCGTATACAGGTACTTTGTGCGTCGTACCTCTTGACTGACCTTCCCAAATTGGGACTAATAGACACCGGTCGATCTTCTGATGTTTCTTCTTACATAAGCAAAGCCACTACTGCTCCTTCGGGTTTAAGTGAAAAAAAGACCATGGAAAAAGTGCACCACAATTGCACTTTACAAAGTACTTTGTCACTCCTATTGTGTTCATGTTTTACTGGATCTCGACACGGGTTTCCGCGCTGGCTCGACCTCTCAACGCGTGTCGAAAATCCCCCCATTTGATTCTACCTGCCACTTAATCTGATCGCTTCAAGGCCTTCGAGTGCGACCCTACCCTCTCAGCCTTCCCATCCACACTCAACCCTGTTGCCAGTAAGAACAAACAGATTTGCCTGTTCCTCAAGGAGCATCTTCTTCTCTTCTCTCTTTGGTCCCAGGTTTGAGGTCTTCCTCTGGCTTTGATTGACTGTCACCTGGTTTTGTGTTGACTTTCCCCTTTGGGTCACCTAACAAAACCCTCAACCTTGTCGATATTTTTCACGACTGCACACATCATACAACATCCAGCCACCACTATCCCTATCAAGGGCTCTCTTCAGGCGTCGTCTTTTCATCTTCCCTTCCTCCTTTTTTTTCCTTTTGTGATAGTGGAAATTGATAAAAACCCTTCACCATGCCTCCGTCGGCGCGACGGTCCCAGAAGACTCGTCGCGAGTCTAAGAGGGACAACTCTACCGCCATCGACTCGTCGCCAACCCGCCCTGCCAAGCGCCGCAGAAAGGTAAGCTGGTCCATTTTTCATTACGGATTCAAGCCCCTCTACTTCATTTTCGCGTCCCGCCTCCCCTCCCCCGAGAACCTCCCCGCTAATGCCCCATAACCCCGCTAGGTCGATGAGACGACGACTCTTTCGACTGCAGCCACAGCTGGCAATTCGAGTGCCGCAGCGCCACCCGTTCCCACCCCTTCTACCGACCCCATCGAGGAAGAGGACTCTGTCCTCGGAAATGGAAGCGAAGGTGACCAGCTGGTCTCGCGCGTCGTCCATTATCTCACCTCCCCCAAAGACCAGCGCATCCAGGCCAGCAAGGATCACTCCAACGCTATCCACGAGACGAATAAGGATGGCGTCAAAGCCTACGCCAAGGTTGCCGCTCAAGACTGGACCTTTTACATCACAAAGCTCGAGGTGAACATTGGTCGCGCTTCCGACCCTCCCGCCGCTCATCCACCTGCTCCAGACGACGAGGACTTTGTCCATATCGATCTCGGTCCTAGCAAGACCGTCTCGCGCCAACATGCCGTCATATGCTTCGATACCAAGGAGGAACAGTGGTTCTTCCGCGTAAAGGGCCGCAACGGCGCGAAGATCGATGGGGAGCCCATGAAGTCGGGGACCTCGCGGGGTCTCAAGAGCGGCGAGGTCATCGAGATTGGAGGCGTTGAGATGATGTTTGTACTCCCTACCGAAATTAGTCCACTCCACATCAACGAGACGTATCTCCAGAGAGCTGGTATTTCGCCCTCCGAGCTCCCCAGTCCCGCCATTAATGCGCCCCTCCTATCTACAACTCAGCCCTCCGATGATCTCCCGTCTTCCGCCCCGGCCTCCAGGCCTCCTCGTAGTAGCCAGAGTGCCCAACAGCAGCAGCAGCAGCAACAGCAGCTAATTGCACCTGCCCCGCCAAACTACCGCCGCCCGGGAACCCCTCCTTCGGCAGCACGACGACGTACCACAATGGTTCAGATGACATCCCCGCAGGCTCCTGGTAGCGCCACCCCGTTCGGCATGACTCTCGAGATCGATCTATCCAAGGACGAAAATCGCCATATCAAGCCCCAGTTTAGTTATGCCCAGATGATTACGCAAGCTATCATACATACAGATGATGGCAAGCTCAACCTCAACGGCATCTACAACTTTATCATGGACAACTATGCCTATTATAGACACCAGGAGCCAGCCGGTTGGCAGGTAGGTCTCTTCGTCTCTGGAGTCTTTGTCCCCCCGCTGTGCCAATCTCTTTCTTTGCTAACCCTGCCGTTGTAGAACTCCATTCGACATAATCTCTCCCTTAACAAAGCCTTTGAAAAGGTTCCCCGATCAACCGATGAGCCTGGCAAGGGCATGAAGTGGCAGATCGTGAGCGAGTACAAGGATGAGATGGTGCGCAATGCGTTCAAGGGTGGCCGTGGCGGTCATCGTGGTAGCTCCGCTCCTTCCTCTCCGAGTCATGTCAACTACATCACCCTCACCAGGGATCCTGCATCGGCTAGAAAGCGCAGGATGTCCCCCATATTGTCACCCCCGCCCGCGTCCTCGTCCCTCGCCATTCCCCAGTCCACGCCCGATCGCAGCCGAAACCGGAGAAGCGCCGCTGTTCTCCCCAGTGACGGTAGCCCCCTTCCTCGACCCCGAAAGCCCGTACCGAACGCCGCGCCGTCTAGCTCGGTCTACCAGCCCCAGTCGCCCACTCTCGCGTCGTCGTACCTCCAGGACGAGAACACGTCGTTCGTGACCCCGGCGCCCCCGCGAGTTCACCCCCGTCTCGCGCCACCTAGCACGGCCCCGCGACCTAGCCAGCACATGCCGACTAGCTCTCCTGCACCGTTCTGGAAGTATGCTGATATTGGCAGCACGCCGCTGCGCCCCGCCGCGCAATTCGACGCCAGCCCTTCTAGGAGATTGGGCGGTGGTCTCCCTCATAGCAGCAGCCCCCCTGCTCGGCCTACCAAGTCTCCCGTGCTTAGCCCCGTGAAGCCTGCACCTGAGCCGCCGGCGGCGGATAGTTCGGCTGGTGACATTGAGGAGGAGCAAGGATTCGACCTGGCAAAGTGAGTTCCCCGCTAGAGTGCCCTAAGTATCACCATGATGTTTCTCCAAAATACACCAACTAACCGACCATTCAGGGGCTTCCAAAGCATCGGCTCATATCACGCGCCCGTAAGCCAAGGTCTTCCCATCGCAAGGGCTCGGGACTCATTTTAAACAAATCCCCCCGGCATCACCCTCATAGATGGTTGTTTTTAACCTTCTTGTACCTTGTTTTACAGTACTTACTTCTTTTCGTGTTGTCCATATTTCCCCCCTCTTTTTTCTCTTTTTTTTTCAAGGAGTTTATGGTAAGGTGTCCGTCAAGTGGGAGGCTAGGTGTTTAATGGTCCGGCGTTCAAAGTCGTTATGGGATTTTTTTCCCATTGAAAGTTGCGGAGTTTTTATTTCCTTTCGTAAAGAAAGGCCTGGGAGCCAAAAATGGGGGTGGATTCAACGCTGGTTATTTGGGACTTTGAAAAGTTGTATTTTACGCATTGATCTTGTTAGGGTTTCTGTTTTTGAAGTTCCTTTCTCCTTGCTGTAAGGCTTCAGGTAGATGTGATATGACTCTTTACCCATTCATTCATTCTATTTCTTAGCCCACACTCTGGAGGGGGGCATTATCTTGTGATCTATTATGTATCTGGTTGACCCAACCTCTTTAAACGCTACTTACCTTCAGAGGTAGATGGGAGAGCTCTCGACCGCGGACTCGAAACTTAGAAACGAAGCATTCAAGACACACGCAAGAGAGATACGAGACTTGAAGTTTGACCTCTTTAAACGTACAATTCGATTCATTCTCCCAGAAGTATCGAGGTACATACAGTAAAATACATTCCTTCCATCAACGGAGGAGGGGGGTTTCTCTTCTCACCCTTTTTCTAACAAACAAAACACCGTTTTTTTTTTATCTTTCCTACTTGTTCCACACTTCATTTCATCCCTTGATACTTTTAGTACACAAAGATTTCTTTTCCTGTCCTAGCCTTCTTTTTTGGTTTCTTTCCCCATCCCCCCTCATTCCTGTTTTTGAGGTGCGTTGCCAAGTAGAGAAAAGTACATCTATATGAAGAGAGAAAAAAAAAATGGAGAGAAAAAAGCTGAGAATGGTGCCTTGAAAAAAATACAATGAGGGGAGAGAAAAGATGGGACTCTAAGCGTCTCGAAGCAGATGCCGTTCTTGTTTCCTAGTATACAGAGTACAAAAGACAATGAGAGAAAATGGAGAGATCAAAACGCTTCAAAGGGTGGAGGGGAAAAGAGGGAGGAGGGGGCGAGGGAAGAAGGAAAAGAGAGAGAGGGTAGGTTTGCTGAGTTCTTTATTTCGAGGCAGAAGAAGCGCCCCCTCTCCTCTTGGGGTTGCTCTTGCCCGAGCGGCTCTTATTCACCTTCTTTCCCTTCTGGTCGGTTCCCTCAATGTAGCGAATCAGCTCGTCGATGCTCCTAGAATCGACGGTGGGAGCGTCCGCGGCGGCAGCAGCCGACGGCACGACGCCTCCCCTCACGGAAGCCTGGCCGAGAGCGGCGCGGGGGTTAGCGCCAACCCTGGTGACGCCGGCGCGGAGGCGGCGGGCCTGCATGTCCTTAGCCTGCTTGGCGATGGAGACGGCGTTCTGCGTGAGCTGCTCGAGCCAGCTCTCGGCCTCCTTGGTGTTCTTGTCGTTGGGGCCGAGCTCGTTAAGGAAGATGTTATACGACTCGCGCATGCGGTTGACGGCGGCCTTGGAGTCTTGGTCGAGCGCGAGGGCCTGCGCGAGCTGGAAGAGGAGCGTGGCGGCATTGATGGACTGCTTGCCGAAGACGTTTTCGCAGACGCGCAGCGACTCCTCGAACCACAAGCGCGACTCGTGGTAGGCCTTGAGGTGCTGGAGCATCACGGCGGCGTTGTTGATGGTCGTGATCGAGTCGGGGTGGTCGGGACCGTAGATGATCTTCCATAGCTGGAGAGCGTGCCTGACATAGGTCAAGGCCGCCTTGCTGTCGCCGGCCTGGTGAACGAAGAGGCCGAGGTTGAGGTAGTTTAGAAGGGTCTCGGGGGAGTCGACACCAACAGTGCGCTCGGAGACTACAACGGCCTTCTTGGCGAGCTCGACGGCAACCTCCTTCTCGTCCATCTGGAAGTAGAGCATCGAGAGCGTGTTGTACGCCCTGGCAACCTCGGGGTGGACAATGCCGTAGATTTGCTCGTGCAAGGAGAGGGACTCCAGGAGGAGCTCCTGGCCGAGCTGGCGCTGGTTCTGGATGATCGAGATCCTGCCAGCCTCGAGCGCCTCCTCAGCGAGCGAGCTGCGAGGAGCTGAGTGCTTCACGATAGGCACGATGTTCAGAATATCCTCCGAGGTGAAGGTGTTGGCCGCGGCATTGGACGCCGTTGAGGCGGGCGAGCCATCCCTGGCCTTCTTCTTCTTCTTCTTATTGCTACCGTCACCATTGCTGTTCGCAGATTGAGCGGCAGCCTCGCTGGCAGCGGGAGCAGCCTGCTCGGTAGCCGGCTCGATACCGAAGTTGTACTCTCGGGCCTGGAGCTGTAGACCAAGCTTGAGGCTGGCCTCTCGGAGAAGTTGGCGGGGCTTGACCTGCTCCGCCCAGTCCTCGGGCAAAGTGTACCTAAATCGCTGGGCCACCTGCTCCTCGATGCTGGTCCTGAGGCTCTGAGGCGTGACCTTCTCGAAAGACAGATCAGCATCCGAGTAGAGAGCCGAAAGAGTTGAGTCAATGTCAGCGTTGGGCTTGGCGTTCACACGGAAGCCGAGGAGGCAGTTGAGGAGGTGAGAGATGCAGGCCGGCGCAAGTGTGTATGGCAGGCGGCGGAGATAGCCCGAGGCGATGTGCTTGAAGGCTCGCGAAACCATGTCCTGAATGCAGACATCAAGAAGGCACTTGAGGCGAGCATCAGTGGACTGGGAAGCAATCTTGCCGAGGTATCGGATGTTGATACCACGCTTGTGGAGCTGGCGGCTGAGGGACGAGCCGTCCATGGGGAAACCTGCATCGGATTCGACGAGGTCCTTGAGGAAGCTAGCGATGGCATGATCACGCAAGTACTGGCAGACCTCGCGAACCTTCTTCTCGTCGGCCTCGAGTTCGGCCTTCTCCTCGTCGGTCTGAGGGACCTGGCCGCTGTAGACGTCAGGGTTGAGGGAGAATCGGAACTTGGAGAGATCAATCTGATCCTTGCTCACGTCCTCCTCCTTCTTTTCATCACCCTCGGCACTCTCCTCCTCCTCCTCCTCCTTCTTCTCCTCCTTGGCCTCCTCCTCCTTAGCCTTGGCGCGGCTGGCCAGCTCAGCATCTACCCACTCCTTCATCTTCTGCCTGGCGTAGAGGTCAATAAGCTCGGGACGGAGGACAGTCATCCTGTGAGGGTAACGAGCTCCGCTGCTAGACGCCTCATCCGCCTCGGTCTCTTCCAACCAGGCAATATCGACGGGGGAAACGCGGTAGAGATCGAGGACGTACTTGCGTCCGTCGGTACCGAGAAGTCCCTTCGTCTCCACACTGGCCTCGAGGTCGAATCGCTTGCCCTCCTTATCCCAGACGGGGTGCTTCTTGACCTTGAGCGCGCGGGACAGCTTCTCGAAGGGAGCGGCGAATCGCTCGTCGGCGGTGACGACATCCTTGCCGTCAACACCGCCGTAGTCGATCTGGTGCTCACCAGGCTCTCGCTGCTTAAAGATGCCAGGGACGATGCTCTGACCAACGACACGCTTACCAAGGTAGTCGACGACGACGGTGGCGGCAGTGAAGAGGCCGTCGATGTCCAACTGGTTCACAAGACGCACGCCCGCGACGTCCTTGCTAGTGGCAACCTTGGCAGCCTCGTCACCGCCCTCGGTGGTGAATGTGCCCACTCCGTCAGCACCAAAGGAGAAGAAGACGTTATTATACACGAAGATCTGCGCATCGGTGCACTCCGTGGGGTTCAAGGGAGGGATTTCGCCCCGAGCCACCATCATAGCACCCCGCGTAGCGGCGTCGACGTAATCGGCAAAGAATTTGGCCAAAAGACGCTCTCGGAACACCCTATCCTGGACTGATTCCTTGGGGTGCTCCTTGGCGGATTGGAACTCTTCATTCCAGTCTCGGAGAGTGTCGGCATTCTCAATACCGCCGATGAGGTACGTCTCCTGAGATCTCGCGGGGTCGGCCTGGTGGGTGCACTGGGGAGCGCTCGAGGGTGGGACGGCCCAAGGAGCGGCGGGGATGGCGTGGGTGATTTGGAAGGCTGCGAGAGGGTCCTTGCGTCCGTTGTGCTCATGGAGCTTGGCAAGAGACTCGGTGAAGCTGGGGGAGATGAGCTCCAAGAGGCTCAGGAGCGAGTGCGCCTGGTGGCCCTTGGGAGTGCCCTTGGGGAAGGGATCGAACTTGGCGTTCGACGACTTGTTGACGTAGAAGCCTCCGACATGTGACGTGATTTGGTACTGTTCGCCCTCGTTGGTAGAAGCAACGAGGTATAGAAGGTGACCCTTTTGTCGGAGGTGGCAAGGAGGGGGATGCCACGACGAGAGAGCAATCGACTTTATCGTCTTGGGAGCAGCTTCCTCGGCAGCTGGTACGAGAGCCGAAAGCGCAGGAGTGGCGTCGAAGTCGTAGTCGGCGACCGGGGACCCTTGGGCATTGGCGGCATTGGCATCCGCACCCTGCTGCTCAACGGGCAAGTCGCCGAGGAGGGAGATACCGGGAAGGATACCGTAGGTGATGTCACAGCGGTCACCGGCGGCACCGATGAGCTCCCGGATTCTCACGAAGTGCAGACGAGCCTCCCTCTCGGTGTAGGGCTCCTCGACGAGCTTGATCTCGGGGTTGGAGACAAGCTCGGGGACCTCAGCGAGAGTGATGAAGTCATTGAGGCGCTCTCCGTTGTGTTCGAGGCGGAAGCATGTGTATTGGAAAGCGGCTTGAAGATCGATCAGAGATTGCCGAACTTCGTGGACTTGTTCCTGGGTGGACACCTGTAGTGGAACAAAAAAGAAAAAAAAAAATAGACTGTTAGGAGGTGATTCTGAAAGAAGCTGAAGGAGAGGGCGGCAATTACTACTAACCTGCACCTGGATTTTATGCGGAGCGTGGGGAAGGAGGACGGTAAGGGTCACGATGGCTATGAAACGTCAGTACCGTCATCGCCTAGCTTCGGCTGTGATAGAGCTGAAGCGACAAGGAAGAAAAAAAGCTTACCGTCCACGCCAGCATCAGCCTGCTCCTCAGGAGCTTCAGCGTCTTCGGGACGGGAGCCGTTTAGTACAGGGGTATCGCCATTCTCTGGAGAAGCCACGATATCATGTTAGCACACGACCAGTAGCAGGGGGATAGCATCGCAATAGATGCAAGGATTGCAAGATCGCATGACCCCGTGGATGTGACGCACCTTTAGCCTGAGAAGATGCAGACTCCTGTTGGGACATGTTTCCTAACGTCAAAAACTGCTAACAATAGAAAACTATCGAGTTGAGTCGTAGATCGTAACGTGGATGCAATGGGAAGCTCAAACGTCAGAGCTCAAGCAGTGGAAGGAAAAAGAAGAACGACGGGAGAAAATCCTAACAACTCTTCTCACAATTACAATATACAGAGAAATAGGGAGCGTATAGGAAAGATCAGAATAGAAAGAAGCTGGCCTAAGAGGACAGATGCATGTGTTGGGAGGCCAATTGGAGGATTAAAGATTTGTATGGTGAGGAAAGGTAGGAGTGGAAGTCACGGCTGAGGTTTTTGAGATTTTTTTTTTTCTTCTTTAGACCTTCTCAACTTTTCCTCTGGTCCCCTCGGGCCTCTGATGTAGCTCTGCATATGTCGGACCCGGCAAAGTTCGGGATTTGGGACATCCAATTGACAAGGGGCAAATTGACCAGAGACAAAATCTTACCAGCTGGAGGCGTGAAGCTTATCTAAATTTTCAGTGGTTGCAGCTGGCGCGGACTGGTGGCACGATTGATTGTTACTTGTACACTTCCCCAAGGACGGACCAAATTATGGAGACCCTGGGGGAGGTGACTAAGCCTGATTAGGAAGTTTGTCAACATTTTGATCGCAACCACATCGAACTAAAACAACAACGACGACAGAGTGAATTTGTGAATCTGCGACAACAGCATTCCAACGCTATATATTCTTAACCATCCCGAAGTCGAAGCCCCGATCACAACCCAGCAGAGTCGCCGAAAATTACTAGCATTCATTAACAGTGTATTCCAGGGGGTATATTTTGCGCAGCCCACACTCTCTTCTCCCTTCTCCCCGTTTTCGCCGACCAACGACACACACCATCGACGACTGTACCAGTTATGCACGTCTAAGGGGGCATCGAGCTGAACCTTCCATACGCAAGTCTCAGGCGGCCATGTTTCAATAGCCATTATTAGCCCCCCTTTCACATTATCCTTATCCTTCGCGATATCCTTACTTCCCGAGAATGAATATCACGCCTCCCAATGGCCGCCCCTCTCGCCGGGTCAGAACCGGAGCCTCAAGTGACGACGTGACGCAAACCTGGACTGCGCAGAGATGTCTCCGCCTCCTACGGCCAATTCACGTCTGCCTCAACAAATTGCGCCAGATTAATGAAGAAGCTGCATTTGTCGGGCAGGATCTCAAGGGCCGGACGGTAGGGGGGAGGAAAAGGAAGCATACCTTGGAAGAAGACGAAGCCTACGATCCCTCGAAGCCGAAACGAGCCCGCGTCACGTACTCTCGGAGAAAACGCCAAGCCAGCACAGACAACGATGGCGAAAAACCCAAGGTGCAGTTCAAAGTGCCGAGCGCAGTCTCCAGGGCGCCGAAGACGCCAGGAAAGCTTTTCATGTCGACCCCCATCGTCCGTCGGATACGGGGAATTTCCCAAGAGGTTGCTTCGCTGAACTTGGGTCTCATACCGTCTTGGTGCCAGAATGGGGATACAGCCTCGACAACCCAGGATAGAAGCCGCCGATCGCGAGGCCGCCCGCCGAAGAGCTTGCAGACAACACCGGTGCCGACGCAAAGTCAGAGCACGCTTCAGTTAGACCAAGAACGCCAGTACGATGCATTAATAAAAGGGCTCGATTCTCTCTTACACCATGCAGCGAACCAGAGCGGTCGTCGCTCAACGAGCCCACGGTCTTTCCTTGCCATGTGTCTTCGGCAAGTTCCTCAACAGCTCAAACGAATCGAGGAATGGGATGCTGCGGAGGCCGAACGACTTGGGGAGAAGTCGGCCATCAATACTCAGGACGCTGCACAGGAGATGTACGATCAGATGGAAGGCTTCAGTGGTATTGCCTTCGGCTGGGGACCGCTAAGGCACATGGTCCGGGCTCACGCTATGAGTATCATCTGCGACGCTGTCACCGAAGGCCTTCTTGATTTCGCAGTCGTAAAGCGCATCATTATCGCCTGCATCCAGCGGGAGTGTCTCCACGAAGCCACGACGCTGCTCGTTTCCGCGATGGAACAGCAGTATCCATCAGCAGAAACCCAACAGGACGTGCCGCCACCGCAACCAAAGATGATAGAGCCCTTGGAGTACTTTATCACCTTCTGCAGGAAGCATAACTTATGGTCTACATTATTCGAGAAACTAATCGGACTTATTTCGGAGAACCGAATCTCGGGAGAGTGGTTGTGCATCAAGGTCTTTGAGCCCGTCTGGGCCGGCTTGAGCGAGAAATTTGTGGTTGACGGTGCAGCGTGTACGCGGACGCTAGAGTTCTTCCACGTCGCGATCTGGTCGCTTGTTGGTTCTTTATCGACAGCGCAGGAGGACGAGACGAAGACCAGCCGCCGGACACCTGCACAGATGTTTACGAGCATAGTCGGTGCAGTAACGGCGATGGCTATTATGTCGGGCCGGGCAAGGGCAGATGATGACGGGAGCGGAGTGACGGAGACCAAGGATGGGATATCGAGGGCGGTGCTTTGTGCGCTGGGCGGCTCCCTTGCGAGGCTTGAAGGAGAACGTCGGCGGGCGAGAACCACAGTTTCCCGACTTGTATTAGAGTTTAGCATCTATATGGTGACGACGGGGATTGGCAACAGCGATGCCTGTGACGTGGAAACGACGATAGAGGCCCCAGCGATCAGCTCTTCCAAGGCAGTAAACAGGAGGCTCTACGAAAGCGCAACGTCGCTGGTCTGCTCAGTGGCACAGCATTGCAGCCGCGGATCGGGATCGCCCACTCATGAGCATCTCACAACAATTTGTGACTCGCTCGTGGGGTTGACCCTTGCGCAACACAATATTACAGATTTACGAAGGGAGGCCGCATTCCTACTCGCGCAGAGAACGGGCGATCTCAGAGACCTTGCGTACGCTGAGACCATGATGTCCGACATGGATACTTCTACTCGGCGGTCTTCATCATCCGGCCGTGCGGCCCATCGTCCAAGCGAAAAGGAGAACAATGACCCAACGGCAACTTCGCTATATTCTGGCTGGAAGTGGGACGAGGGCATCAGCGAATGGATTCTCCGCACACCACTACCAACGGCCCAAGCCGACAAGGCACTAACTAGCCGGGCGCAACCTGCGAGCCCAACGATCAGGCGACGACCGCAAGCTAAAGTCGTCACTGTCCAAGCACGCACAGCGACGAGAAGCAGGAACAACACGCGCACGCATGCGCGCATAAACGACAGTCCTCTCCTCGAATCAGACTCCTCTGACGACGAGATAGCGATGCCGCCGATGGAAAGATGGACAGGCCGGCCGCCTCTAGCTACGAAGACCGACGCGCGAAACGCCAGGGTCGCGGCCGTGGCCGGGGCTTGTATGCCGGCCGCTGGTGAGAAGCTCGAGGCGCTGTCACGGCGCGGGTCTGCGGGGCCCGTCGTCAGGCGGAAAGTTGTGCGCAGGATTTCGTCGTGGGCTCATTTTGGGAGTAGTGATGACGAACTCTTGTTTTAGGGGAAGGGGCTATTTTGCAATAGTAGTAGTAGTAATGTATTTTTACTTATACTTTGAGCTATTTCTCTTTTTCGGGGTTTCAGGAATATGCGCAAAAGTCCAGATGGTCGCATGGGATAGGGCAATGGCGTTGGTGGGTGACGCATCGAATAGCAGGGAAAACCGCGTGTGATGGGGGGGATATTTTTGGCATGATGTACGGCTAGAGTTGCCCAAGTGCGAGAAAGTCTTCGGGTTCTACAGTTGATCGGAGCATGACATCGGGTGAAAGGCTTGCCAGTTTACAGGGACTTGAAACAAGAAATATGGGGAAACTTGCGAACTACAGTACGAGGTGTTTGTCCTAGCAACGCCGCGTTTCTTTGGGCCGTTTCAACCTTGCTGTCTTTTCTGCATATGTATGTGTGGGGGAGAGAGCACTCGAGGGATTGGATGTGAGGCTTTGGCAACAAGAGTGGTGACGACGGCTTAGACGCTTCCTTATCCTCAACTTGTCCCAGAAGAGCTAAGTTCCTGCGATCGATTCCAGTAGAGACCGCTGGAGTGTAATTTTTGGGGGGATTTTTCTTTTCCTCTGCTTCTCAGGGGTCTCTTCCAAGTTTTGTGGGGCCGCGCTTCCAAAGGCGCTTCTTCAAAGTTGCATCCGGTGGAGGTTTCGTTTTGGATACTCAGGGCAGCCCGTAAAATCATGTTGGTCCAAGGCAATATTGATGGGGCATCAATCCAGGTTGAGTATTTACGAAGCAACACGCGTATGTATTAATAGGAAGGAAGCCGAATTCCTGTAAGCTTGACGGAGGGGCCAGAAACTGACGCCTACATTAACCACAAAAAGTTAAAAAAGAATCGGTAACATATCATTCTCTAGAAACCAGGCTGACGAGCACAATAAAAGAGAGAGAAAACGCTTTAAACACTTGGAGGCTGATCACCCGCTGCCAAGACACATTGAAGCGGGAAGCGCCTCATGGTGCTGAAGCGAGAAAGTAATCCCGCCTCTGAGAAGCCCTGCGCTGAATGATGCCGACGGAACTGCCTGAGTCAGATAGACGAGATGCAAGGTCATGTCAGGTCATTCTTCTCATGCAAAGAGGGTCCTATGCAGACAGACGACGCCCGGCGACAACACCTAAAACTTACGGAAATCGTGATCCAATCACCAGGGAGTCGCGTGTCCCCACTGCAGACTAGCGTACAAGGAGAGCCGGGGACGACGATAGAAGGCCCATCCTCTTGTTTCTCAATGGCACCATTTGAAGAGACATGGATGGACGGATATGAGTTCGTTTGAGGTTTTGTTATCCCTAAATAACACCATCTCGCGAAAAGGACGGGGCTTTATCTAACCACCGAACTGGGCTAGGAAAAAAAAGCTTGTTTTTGTGAATGCCTCCAATTAGATGGCATTACCACGATGGTTAACAGTATAACACTATCCGGGCTATGATAGCGTGGAGCGGAGAAGGCAGAGTGCTCCCAGTTGGAATATAAGTTAGATCCTCATTCAAAGAGAGGCAAGGCATTCTCTAATCTATTGCATCCTCTTTCCCAGTGTCACAAGAGATTAGAGTCCTTCCCACCCTCAATACCGAGCCGCAAGCGAGCTGCAGCTGCAAAGTATCGGTTTATGCAAACCTGATATTACCTCCAGACCGAGGAAAGAGGGGAGGATCAAGGGAGATTTACGAGCCGCTCTGAGATTGATGGGATCATGATTGATGGGGTCATTCATATAGACCGTGTTCGCCCGGCTGCAGAGCGTCCAAGAGCAGGGCAATTTATCGCAGATGGGATCACGAAATTTCGCCGCTGAGCAGTGGGACTTCCGTTGATTTGGGTGTGCCGTCAATTTATCCAAGGACGAGATAAATGAGCAGAGCCCCTCATCTCACTTCCCTCCCCTGCTCCGCCAAAGCGCCCGACGCATACCCCAGACTCTGTGATATTAAGTGGAATCTAGACCTCTATTACAATCTGCTGACCTCAATAGCAACAATTCGAATAATGCAGTGACATACCGAGTATCACATCGTAGAAAGCCCTTGAGCTTCCATTGACCATGGTGTCGTTTCTACTTGCTGCGAGAACAATTGAATCTATGTAAAATCGGGCAAATTCCAACTTCAATGTCAGCAGTCCAATAGAGTCTCAATGGCCGAATCAAATTACGGAGGACCTCATCCCCCTTCCCTGCCGTCCCAAAAATCTCTTGCCACTTCTCTCACCCCTGCCCGCTCCACGAGATCGCCCATCCCCAATCAGCACCTCGCAGCGCCTCTCCCGAGAAAACATGGCCCCGGCTCCCACCCCTTGCCCGCCAGTGGGTTCAACCAACGAGAATCCTCCAGTGCCAGTCAAGTTTTTCCCTCTTGTTCCTCACTCAGCAAAGTGGGCGAGTTTTGGAGGCGTCGACCTTTGTCAATTCTGCCCTCGCTTGAACTCCAATCGGGTATATCGGCCCCCTGGCAGGGACTTCGTAAGCCGAAGTCCCATTCGACGCCAACTTCCGGCCGGTTGTTTCATGGCGCACTAGGTGGCGTGGGATGGGAATAAACTAGATGGGCTAGTCGAAAAGGGAAATAGTTTACTTGTAGTATGTTTGGAAGCCCACGCACTCCGACTTGCAAACTCTCGTGTGGTTTAAGTCGTTCGTAGCATGGCCTGACCCTCTTTTTGGGGATTGAAACGGGCGACAAACGCCCGGCTTTAGCTTGTGCAGATGGCCGTCAAATCCTGCCGATTCCTACCCCCATGATGTGAGCCATCTCGAAACAAAATAGGGTCGAAAATAGAAACAAAAAGAACGGATGATGGCGAGACTTCAAGAATGCACCCTGCGAAGTAGTAAGAGGGGGTAAAAAGCATAGTGACATATCAGGCAGAGGTGCCAAATGTCACCCAGGGGCCGTTCATGACCATCAGAGCAAGACATGACATGTTGGCAGAAACATCTCACTACCGGGCTACTGGTTGCGACTTCAGCAGGTCTCAATGTACTGATACGTTATGACCAACTAAGAGAATGCAGTCTCTCTGCTATTGCACCGTCCGGTCGGTCTCCAGACCCAGACCCTGATTTTTGGAGCCAAAGAATTCGTGCTTCGTCAGTATTTCGTACTTATAGAATGGACCATGAGGAAGCACCAGCTAGCATTGTCGTGTGGGCGTGTACTTCGTACCTGCATGTGCAAAGTATTATAGCTCAATACTTTTCGTCGAAACACGCCCGATCTACGTGGGACGGTGGAACTGTGGAAAGAGTGTCGCACCGTTCCTGACTAGATGGTCCCAGAGTCCCCTAAACGTCGCTGGCAGCAGGAACGGGTATGGCTTCGACTTAGACCTGAGCATCGGGTCAGAACCCTCGCCGTAATAGGAATTTCGAGGCAAGAGACTCTCGTAGCGCTCTGTTGGTCTGCCTTCTTTTTTTCGTACTTCGTAATCGTTCAATGTTCTCTCCAAGACGCAAGAAATCCATGTGGAGATCCCCGCTGCATGAAAATCAAGAATTGAAGTCTTGGTATTATGAAGTAGAATGTACAAGAGGGCACCAATACCAGCGCATCGGAGTTCCACCTTTCTCCTGGTTTCCTCGTAACAGCGAGGCGGTCCACGAATACCCAATTAAGTACATAGTACATTCCCCTTCCCAGCCTCCGGTTCTCCCTTCTATTTTGGAATGTGTGTGCCCATCTCGGGCGTCGTCCCGTCCTTGTACTTGTGGATTCGCTGGTTGGCCTGACCCAACCAATGTACCCCTGCACGTCCCTCGCACCTGCCCGGTCCAGGCCCACTGACAAAGGCCTGCCAACATCCGGTCCGTCCAATATGAAGGAGCGTTCTGGGTCGCTCCCTCCACACTGATCGCCTTAAAGGAGATCTTATATGATTTACTCGCTTCACTCTCTCTTTTTTTCCGTTCTTGCTCTTCTCTCCTTTCCACTCTACACGCATCACGCGGCTAATGAGGTGTAGATTGCTCTTAAACACCCTCTTTCAACACGCTCTCTCCTCTCTTTATCTGTGTGCATGTGCTCAGTCGTGGTAGTCGCTGCCTCTCATTGATTCTGTTGTTTGAGTTGCATTGACATTCTCGACCTCTTCGTTTCTCACCACTCTTTTCTGCCCCTCCCTTTGAGGGCAATTCTCTTCTCGAACCAGCCGGTACCGGGTACCGGCATTATATGCTGTGCTGTTTCTAACAAACAGAATTGAACGCATTCCTTCTACCGACTCGACGACACAGGATCCTCGTCGGATTTTCAATTCCTTTCCGTCTGCCCGTGGCACACACCTTTTTCTGTTTTTCTCACACGCAAACCAACAGCCTCTTATAAGCCTGTTGCCAAGCTTGCAACTTCATTTTTTCTTCTTCTTACTGCGCTTCTCGGGATCGACTGTTGCTCCTGCGCAGTACACAACACTAGGAGGTTGACCAGCCAAGACCGGGACGAGACTCAAAAGCAACACGCATGAAGTTGACCATCGGCTCGTGACCACAGAGGACCCTCGAAACCGGTTCTCCGATCTCTTCCCTTTTCTCTTGGCCAAGACCCCGTGAACGGACCCATTAACACCGAAGACTCGCTCTCGCCGTTTACCTAACCGATCTTCCAGTATTTCTCTGTTTACGCTCTTCTCGCCGGTGATATACCACGCTTCTCTCGCCCCAGTCGTCATGTCTTCCCAAGGATCGGCTGCTGCTGGCGGTGGCCAAGGTGGAGGCGGCGGCGGTGGTGGACATGGAGCTCCCGAGGACCCCTCAATCGGCGAACAGCATACCGCCCTCGCGGCTTACCTCATGGTCGTCTGTTCTGGTCTCGCCGTGATCTTCATCGGATGGAGGATCTACACCAAGCTCATCACTACGATTCGCCAGATGGTCTGCCTCAACAACGAGAAGCAGAGTTATTTTGCCATTCCCAACACTCGACTTTCCTTCCTCAAGCGGAACGTTCTCTACGCGCCCATTTTCCGAAAGAGGCACAACCGCGAGTTCCAGCTTAGCCGCGCTATCAACGTGGGCACCCTCCCTACTCGTATGGAGCTTGTATTCCTCCTCGGCTACTTCATTACCAACGTCATCGTGTCGGTTGTTGGTATTCCTTTTACCGAGCAGTTTGGCGTCGCTGCGAAGCGTTTCAGGGATCGAACCGGCTATCTTTCCGTCATCAACATGGTGCGCTGATACTTGGTCTGTCTCTTTGTGCACAATTTGAAGTTAACTCGATTGTAATAGATCCCCCTGTTTGTCATGTCCGGTCGAAACAACCCGTTGATCCCGCTTCTCGGTCTGTCTTTTGACTCCTTCAACCTTCTTCACCGATGGTTCGGTCGTATCGTTATCATCGAGGGTGTCGCTCACACTATCGCCCACCTGTGGGCGTCGGCTTCGACTGGCTCGTGGGCCGCCGCGTGGGCGACCGCTTGGAAGGTTCCCTTCTTGATGTGGGGATTTATTGTATGTTTCATGATTTTCCACTCTTCCGGCCCATCTGCCCATCTCTTACTGGACATTTGCGTCTGCCCACGATGCTAATGGAAATTAGGCCACGATTGCGTTTGTTGCCCTCCTATTTCAAGCTGCTAGCCCTGTCCGACACGCATTCTACGAAACGTTCAAGATTCTCCACATCCTCCTCGCCATTGCCTCGATCATCGGTCTCTGGTATCACCTGAAGCTCAAGGATCTTCCTCAGCTCCCGCAGGTCGGCGCCGTCATTGCGCTCTGGGCTCTCGACCGCATCATCCGGATGGGGAGTGTCGCGTACAGGAACTTTGGCAAAGGTGGCAGCCGAACCGTTATCGAGGCTCTTCCCGGAAACGCTCTCCGAATCAACGTCACACTCGCGCGGCCCTGGACCTTCCGAGCGGGCCAGCACGCATATCTGTACTTTCCGACTGTCGGATACTGGCAATCTCACCCGTTCTCGGTTGCGTGGAGCGAAGATTCTCATGATCCCAGCTCAGAGAAGCTGGCGATGAACGTTCAGGAGCTCAACTCGATGAAAAAGTCGACCATCTCGTTTATCGTCAGGGAGCGCACAGGTGTCACGCACGCGTTGTACAAGAAGGCTGCCAACAGCCCGGATGGCAGGTTCACGACCAAGTGCTTCGCGGAGGGCCCTTACGGAGCCCTCCACTCGCTTCAATCATATGGAACTGTCATGCTGTTTGCAGGTGGTGTCGGCATCGCGCATCAGGTGCCGTACGTTCGCGAGCTCGTAGCGGGTTACGCGAACGGCACGGTGGCGACGAGGAAGGTTGTCCTCGTGTGGACGATTCAAAGCCCTGAGCACCTCGAGTGGATCAGGCCTTGGATGACTGAAGTACTCGCTATGGAGAGGCGCCGTGAGATCCTCCGCATCATGCTCTTCGTGAGCAGGCCACGGTCGACGAAAGAGATCCACAGCCCGTCGGCAACAGTCCAGATGTTCCCCGGCAGGCCCAACATCGAGACCCTCATCGGGATCGAACTCGAGCATCAGGTTGGCGCCATGGCGGTGTCTGTTTGTGGACCGGGCACTCTGAGCGACGACGTGAGGAGGGCGGTGAGGAACCGACAATACAACAGCACGATCGACTTTGTGGAGGAAGCCTTCACGTGGTAAATAAGGATAGATTTGGGATTTAAGTTTGCTTCTTCTTTTATGTCATAAGGATTTATCAAGGGATATGGGCCGTTTTCATCTTATTTTTGTCCCATTCTATTTTCCATTCCATGACCTCCTTCGTTCTTGACAAGGGGAGATGTGGATCTTGGAATGGGCGATTTTCGAGTGTACATCTTTCAACTCCCTTATATTTTTTCTTTTGGGTTCATTTGGTTTTTTCGCTTTCTTATTTCTAGACGGTGAATGGGGAGCCCGTTCGTCTTTATTTCACTCAGCTCACGAATCTACATATGGAAGCTGTCACATTCTTTTTCAAACTGCTGAAACCTGTTTTTGATGTCTCGCGAGGGATGCTACGGGCCTGGACAAAGGCGTTTGCGTTTATTAACGACACTTACATTCGTTTTCTGGTGTTTCCGGTCACTCATTTTTACAAAAAGTCGGGAGGATCCACGAATTGGAGAGAAGAATATAAAATACCGTGCTTGGAGCCTTTTATTTGAAATGGAAGTGAGGTGATTTCATGTGAAATGAGCAGGGGGCGCGGCAGACCAGGGACAGGGACAGGGGTGGACGATGCCTGTGTCTTCACCTCGTTGGGATGAAACGGGAGACGCGAGATGATGTCAACGGTTTTTATAAAGTTAGAACGATCGAATCGAGCGTTGCTGCGTATTTGCCTGCAAGGTGCGAAACACGTCAATGTAAGTTATGCGGATTCATATGCTTTGGAGTCTCTCCGTCTGGCGCTGGGTATTGATGCCTTGGGTCGGATTGATGCAGGAGAGCGCGGAGTTGTCAAGATCGGGATACAAGTGATGGACGGCATTCTCTCGGGGTTCGTTGGTCAGGGATGTGACGTGGCTCGCCCCCGACTGTTGATGGCTGGATCAGATGGAATAGTGCTGTTGTGTCGAAGCTTGTCTTCTCGTCTTCTCGTCGACTGCGTGCTCTTGGGGATTGGCGGAATGATCTATTGAGATCCTGTTATAACTTACATGCAAACATTGATGCATCATTGATCAATTGATGCTTCTTCCATAATAGTATTGATGTAATAATGCAGAGATGATAGTTCAGAAATACCTGTGTCGGTATTGGCTGGCTGCAACTGGACAGGCAAAGGACACACGACCAGCTGATGGCACTGAACCATTTCTTCAATGATACGAAGTACTTCGTAGGTTCAGTTTACAAAAGCCCAGCAGAGAGTTCAAGGAAGGACGTAGTAACTTGTGCCCCAAGCCGGGCCAGGCGATAATGCTAATCCACCCAAAGTAGCGCAACTCGGTGTGCTGCAGGAATCCCCATCTCAAGCTCAGCTGACCTCGTCACGGAACCTCCAAGTACCTTCAATGTTCTTTCAGTGCTTTGTCACCGATCTCCAATTTGACTCGCCAAACTGCATCCAGCCTCAACCTTGTTTCCTTCCAGGCTGCCTTCTGACATTTTTAACCTTCCTTTTCTTCTCCTGCGCCACTTTCTTCTAGAGACAATTCATCGTTCATAGTACAGACCAGACATATCTTACAATCCTTCCCTCGTTTACTGTTTCCCGTTTGACCTCTCTTGGCCTATCGATTAATACGACATTGCCCCGCATTCCCCGCAATCCTCCAAGTACATAACTCTTCCCTTATCTTCAAACCACCCAGAGTCCGGAATCGAGAAAGAAAGAGTGTGTGTGAGAGCGAGAGATATAGCTCAGACGACAACTTCCCATACCAAGTAGCATAGTTGTGTGCATTTCGTGACTGTGTCGTTCGAATAACGAGAGAGCATAACATCACCCGAGTCCGAAGGAAAGGTGGGCCGGCGCAAAGCTAGGGGGAAAAACCACGAGGCTTCAATTTCATACCGGGGAGGCACCCCTTTCGCCTGACATCACATCATTGATCCAGCTCCAAATCTCCTTATCTCTTTGACTCACCCTCGCCAAACACTCCAAGCGAACCACCAAAAACGGGTTCTATTCATCCTTTGCTCTCTCAAGTTCGGAACCTGCAAACAACACCCTCTCGCAAAAATGGGCCTCGTCTACAACACCTACCTAAACAGCAACCGCATCTACGGCTGCAAGAACTGCAAAGCCCACCTCGCCAACCACGACGACATCATCAGCCGCGTAAATCCCCCTCCCCTTTCCCTCTTGTTCCCCTTACGTTCTTATCGGACATAGGAAAACTAATAGCCAGGGGCGAAAATAGAACTTCCGCGGCCAACACGGCAAGGCCTACCTCTTCAACTCCGTCGTCAACGTCGACACCGGCGAAGCCTCCGAGCGAAACATGACCACCGGCCGCCACGTCGTGCGCGACATCTCGTGCCGCCAGTGCAAGGAGACCGTCGGTTGGAAGTACGACAAGGCGTACGAGACGACGGAGAAGTATAAGGAGGGGAAGTTTATTCTGGAGGCTGAGCTGCTTTGCAACGTTTCGTAGAGGTGATTCATAGGGGGGCGGGATATTTTCGTTTTTGTTTGAGGGGGGGAATGGAAGCAAAGTCTCAGAAGGGAGGTGGGAGAGAGGCTTCTGTTTCTGGGGGTTTTCCCCTTTTCATATTTTTCCTTGGTAACTCTGGGTCGGGATGCACAGCGGGTTTTCGGTTTGGGACTTGGTTTTTGTTTATTTTTATTTTTTTTTCTTCTTTGTCTCCTACAAGAGTTTGATGGCGTTGCTGGAATAGCTGGCTTGGAGTTCTAGATGTCAAATCCACACGATTCCTACACCTATATCTCTGGTAGTGCAATAACCTAGGATCTAGCATAGATAGGCCTTCGTTTCTTGTCCTTCATGGCCTCTAGCATTGTCTAGCTCACTAAACATATGTACCATTGATCACAAATCGAGAATGAGAGTAACACTCTGTGGAAAATGCCAGTTATATACCCAAATTTACTCCAGCTAACTACCCAATCCGAAGCAGACTCTGGGAGAAGCAATTGCTAGCAGCCCGTAACGAGAGAAGAAACGAAAAAAAGAAATACACGAGAAAGACGCCATAAACTCCGCTCGGCTCACTTAGTCTGATGTATGTCTAAACATATATATATCTCTCACCATGAACACTCCCCCACACCCGAAAACGTCTTCCTTCCCACTGCCACCTTGGGGGGAAGGCCGCAGAGTTTTCAGGTCATCATCCTCTTCTTAGTTATGCTCGATCGGCTCCTCGGGCAAAAGCTCCTCCACCTCCTCCTCAACCTGCAAGAACTTGACCGGAGGCTTGACGACCCCGTTGAACAAAAAGGTAAAGTACACGAGGAGTACGAAACCGACGACCTGGAGCCACTTGAACGTCTCCCAGCCGAGGCCGAGCGAGACGATCCAGATGAAGAGCGTACGGCACGTGTCGATGGTGGAGCGGGAGGTGGCGCTGACGCTGCGCGTGACGGAGAGGCCGAAGAAGTTGAAGCCACTGCGAAATATCATGTTAGAAACTCTACTTGTAAAAGAAGGCATTTTCTTTTCTCCTTCCGGATCGAGAGGGAAACTGTCGGAGGAGGTCACTCACCCAATGCTAATCATGATGAGGACGCTGGAGACGTAGAGCTCAGGCTTGCTGGTAACCTGCCTCCAGCCCTCAACCATATCAAAGTAACCATATTGACCAGCCTCAGTCCTTCCGATGACGAGGTGCAGAACAATCATGCCGATCAGAGTAACCAAGAAGCCAAAGATGCCCTCCCAGCCAACAACATGAATCGGCTCAATCGTCGACTTCTCCAGCAGGTACTCCTCAAGCACAAACTGCGTCGCCGTAAAGATCTGCGCGCCAGCAATAAGCAGCACGCCAACAACGGCAAGCAGCGCATCAGACGCAACCTCCGTCGAAGCGAGGGCCAACAACTGCGCCTTCTTCTGGTCATCAGGCCAAATCGCACCAGCGAGACCGACGATGCCGACGCCCAGCACGACACCGACGAGGGAGACCCACTGGAAGAGGAAGAGCTTCCTCTTGAGGAAAAGCACGCTGAACAGTCCGACGAAGAGCACGAGCGCACCTCGGGTCATTTGGTAAATCGACGCGGCGACCATGAGAAGACCGGCATTCATGAGCGTCGTGCCGCAAATGTCGCAGATGGCCGGGAGCGAGAGGAGAAGTAGGCGGATGCCCTTGAGTTCGGTGTCCGACTTGACAGGAGCGTCATCGTCAGCGGGGTCGGTAGGGTCGGTGTCGTCGGTGCTGATGGCCTCGTAGCCTGCCGCCGAGGCCTTCTTGGATACGTAGCGGCGGTAGAGGGCGCCGGCTCCGATGACGAGCCAGCAGCCCATTTCGCCGATGAACATTTGGAGGGTTTGGAGGACGGGTTGGTGGAAGAAGCGGCGTTGGGAGGGATTCTCGGAGTCGCAGTTGCGGACACATTGGTTATCCTGTCGAAGACCTGCGTTAGATTTAATCCGGATGATGGAGAGAGATATAAAACAATTCCAGGGAAGCTCTCTTATTTACCTGATACTTGGTGAGCAAGGTGTTGCAAACACCCGTCAGCAGCATCATGGCCACCAGGAACGGAATGAGTTGCCTCGACGCCATTGTGACGGCGTGCCAGGAGGCGGGAGCAAAGGATAATGGGGGTTGTTAGGTTGTTTCGGTATTTCTATGAGCAATTCATGTGTGTTGTCGAGTCACAGATGGAAATTGTAACAAGAGAGAGAGAGATGATGATGACGGGGTAAGAAGGAGGTGAGATTCAATTGTTGAGGCAGTCGTGGATACGGATGATAACGTGCTTAGCTGCAGATAGAGTTGAGGCTTGGCTCGGGGCTGCCAGGCAATTGTGGCCGCCTAAAACACAGCGACCAACCACCCAAACGAGCCGCTAACCGCAAGTTCCTCCCCGCTTCAGGTGCGCTAACCAGTGTTAACCCCGGTCCCTTACTGCGGCCCCGTGACGACTGACCAGTGAGAGAGTCATGTGGTCTCAATCAGAGCAGGGAAGGCAGCCGAGAAATGGTGCCTGCCGCAGAAGCCCGGTCTTGAGCTGAGTTCCGAGATAGGCGGCTTATCAGCAATCAGCAACTGTTGATGTCATCGATCAATCAGTGTTGCATCCATCGATCAGACCATTCGATGAGCGTCGCCAGATCCCCGATCTCATGGAAATGCAGTCGGCGAGATAATTCTCTCAATAAGTAAAAGTGTTTAAGTGTCAGATAGTATGTCTAGAATGATGAAAAACAATGCTCTCAAGCGCCTGGTTTTGTTTCCCAAGAGAAATCCCCATTTCAATTTCTAAAGCCGCTTGCATGGGTATCCGTGTATCAACTCCAAACAGAATCCATCACCTACGCATTTCCAAAACCGAAGCCATCACCAATGTGTGGAAAATGCAGAGAAAGAAAAAGGCTCCCCAAAACAACGCTCGAGTTACATATATTTTCTCGGGAAAATAAGATAAGAAAGACACATTCCCTCGGCCCAGCACTAGAGGGTTATTGTTTCGTCCTCTTCTTTTTCTCTTTAGGAGGCTTGTCACTGAGGTTATTCTATATCATCAACGTTAGTAAAATGGACGTAGCCAAGGGGGGGGCACAATGCCGTTGAAAGACAATGGAGGGAAAACTCACATAATGAGGAATATCCAGCTCGTAGTCCTCCGCCAACTTCTTCTTATCCGCCTCCGACAACTCAACACCCTCCACAGACTTGACCCTCCTACCCTCCAAGAAAATAAAGATTCCACCCATAATCGCCAACACAAGCGCAACGCCGATAAGGAACCCCACGACCCAGGACGGGCGGTCATACCGGTTCATGCCCCACATAAACCCCGCCAGCAAGGCCTGGAAGATGGTATTCCAGGCATTAGCCCAGATGACGGTGTCCAACTTCCACACCTTGGTAGGTTCGGCTCGAATGCCCGTCAGCGGCGGGGTCGGCGTGCGCTTCAACGGATAGGGAAGGAAAGGCGCGTACTCCCCCGCAGCGGCGTCGTCCTTTTCGGTATCGAGGAAATCGGCCCGCCCGATATTCACGGGAACGTTCTGCGAACCCTCGAGACGGAACCATCCGCGGTGGATGCCCGCGAGCCGTCGCAGCGCCACGTGCTCGCCACGCAGTCGGTACTTCATAAGGTAGTAAAGATCGCGGAACCTCCACGGGGCAAGGCCGAATCCCGTCACGCAGAAAAGCGCGTTGAGGATCTGCGAGTCGATTTCGATCCATATCCGTCGGGGAGAGTTGATGTCATTGCATGTTGGGTGACACATGGCCGGCGCCGCGTTGCACAGTAGTAGGAAGATCATGCCTCCCCAGGCCACGACGTTAAGGCCATAGATGACGACGAAAAACCCGAGCGGTGTAAGGAAGTAGTTCCATAGTGCTATCGCGCCGAGCTTTGTCGCTCCCACGAACCCGTGAGAGGGTGGGAAATGGTATCCGTTCTCGAAAGGTGCCGTGCCCGCATGCTCTGCCTCACTGACTAGACCCGTACCTTCGCCGACTAGTCCCTGGGGCTTTTCGGTCGCCTCTTCATCGCTCGGTCTCTGCTCCTTTTGCGACAAGGCTTGGTCTATAGTCACACTCGAAGCTTCGGTCGTCTCGTGCTCATGCTCGTGCTCGATCGTCTCAGGCAAGGGCTCGGTGCCTCTCCTAGATCTCGTGATTACAGTCGGCGGCGATATCGACAACGACGCTGCTCGACTCGTTCTTCCACCATCTTCGGGTGCAGGCGATGCGGTGCCGAGAGAAACCCCAGCGCTAGACGCTAGCGAGCTTCTCCGCCTGGGCGGGGCGGACAGCACAGAGGATGCGAACGAGCCCGTCGCTGCGCAGAAACTCTCAGGTATATCCGACTCCCCAAAGCTTTCCGAAAGCCTTCGTAACCTTCCGGCGAGGGTGAGCGGCGGTTGGGCATCGGGGGGTAAGTCGGGACTATTCGTTCTCGAGGTCGGTGAAATAGATTCTAGATCGGGTTCCAGAGGTGGGAATGGGGAGCCAACGGGGGTGGAAGTCCCCGTCGGCGACGCCATCGTGATGAATGATTTGTTTAAAAATAAGAATTCCGCAGCTGCAAACCAAAGCGGCCGCTTTCCCCTAGTGTAAAGGGTGCCGGGGAGAAAGCAAGCAAAATGCGATGAAATAAAAAGGGAGAAAATAGAAAAGATCAGGATTCGGCCTTTTCGTCGTATCCCGTATCTGGGGGAGCAGTCGTAATAATAAGCATGATCAAGGGTTCCGCTTTCATGTGCCCGTGCATTTTACTAGTACGCGTATTACAATATAAATGAAGAGTCGAGGGGGGAGCAGCAGTTCGGACTGACATGGCTTAGCATTACCGAAGTAGGGCTAAACAGGGGTCGAAGAAATCAGTCGATCGCTGGCTATCCTCTGTGGCGGTCGCTCTTCACCTCCGGAGGAAGGGGGGCGGGCGCGCCGGGTCGTTTTGGAAGTCCGGATCAAGCTTTATCGCCACTGAACTTTTCGTTGACCAGTCTCGTTCGACAGACGTATGCCGATCCACCACGTGCGATGTATGTTGCCAAGGGTCAATTAATTCCATGTGGGTGGACAGCATGAAGCAACCATTGATACTCGGGAGTAGAGGGTGGGACGGTTCCCTGCCCTTAACTTCTTGATCGGTGGTGACACCCTCCATCCCTCTTGATGTCATGGTCCATCTTCGATCGATGATCGATCCTAGCAAGCTCGAATTGTTCCACTGGGGTGGACCAAAGCCAGTTGACCTCAATGTATATCGACGGTTGGTTTGGTGATGTGAATTGGACTATTGAACATTCAAGGCTAAAGTGTGCTAGACAGAAAATATATTTGAAGATGATATGATGAATTGACTCTCATCAATTCCGGCCCACTACCAACTGGGCCATCTCATCACTAGTTGAACGCAATTATTATGGTGCGTACAATTCAATGTTGGACGAGATCGAGTCGTGTTTTCGGGGTTAAGTGTGAGTCGATCATGAGCTTTGCGAACAATTGAAATTGAGTTCTGCTTCTTTGTCCTCCATGAATGGCTTAGTCAGGCACTAAGACAAAGACCCATCAAGGTTCCTTGAAGCCAACATCGAAAACTGCAAGAAAAAAAGTCAGGGCCCAATTCCAGCTTCACCAAATATCTTGACGTAGGGTAACCTACACCCCCCGCAAGCACAGATGACTCTCCCAGACCGGGACGTCCCCGCTAGCGTCCTCGAAAACCTCAAAGACCAACACTACTGGACCGACATCCAACTCCACACCCACTCCCCAACCGACCCCTCCAAGCCCTTACCACGAGCCCTCATCAGCGGCCTCCCCCCCAAGCGCCTCTACATCCACCCCGACGAACAGGTCGAAGCCATCGACATCGAGCGCCAAACCGGCGCGCAGCCCGAAGTCGCCCAGGAACCCGAGTACGAATGGGTGCTGCCGGCCCACCTGCACGAGACGTTTTCCCTGGCCAAGTTCGCCGCCGTGTTCGACTCTATCGACGCCATTCCGCCCCAGGCGCCACGGGATGAGGCGCCGGAGCTTGGGCCGAGCGGGAAGGACTGGAGGGGCGCGGATCGGAAGAAGAGGGTGACTATGGCGATTGTCCATGATGATTCGACCGTTACGTATTACATTGTTCACGATGGCGTTGTGAAGCCGCGGCAAAACTAGAGGCGGCGTTTATATTATCTTCATGTTTAATTTTTTTTCTTCTTCTTCTCTTTTCACTACAGCTTGAAGGGATCGCTGGGCTCCGATTCTGGGCTACAAGGGAAACCACCATGATACCTTACTCTACTCAAGTGAGGAAGGTGGGAGATAGGAGGAACTTTCTAAACTATAGCGTGAAAATCACCTTGTATGCCTCCATGGCATTGAATAACCTGTATCCCTCGACAGCTTCGGAAAGCGGCATCATCTTGTCGAACATGAACCTGTCAAAGGTGTGAGTTTTGGGGGAAGACAGAGTTGTCGGGGAGAAAAGCCTCGGGGCTTTGGGAGGGGCTTGAGGAGCCTGGAGACTTACTCAAGCTTGTCTTGCCTCTTCTCGAGAAGAGCGAGGGCCTCGTCGAATATCGCTCGGACAGGGCAGCGGCCCATCTGAAGGCGGACATTTTTGCTACACGAGCCGTTAGCCGTCAGTTTTTACATGCCCGGGTCCGAGCCGGCCACATAGAGATGCACTCACCCGTATCCTTCATGTCCGTTGAAGGGAATCTATGCCGCAGAAAAGGGTTAGCCCAACAGGCTTTTCGTGGTCAAGGGAACAGGGGGGTCGGAAAAAAGCCATATACCTCAGCATTGTGGACACCAATGCTGCTGATAACACCCCAAGGCCGGATAAGATCAAACGCCGTCCTCAGCGCAGGACTAAGACCGACAACCTCAATAACCAAATCCGCCCCCCGACCCTCCGTCACCTCCAGAATCCTCTTCTTCATGCCCTCGGGGTCAGTCTTGAAGTTCAGCGGCTCGGCGCCCAGCTTCTTCGCAATCTCCAGCCTGCTATCGACAGCGTCAATGGCGAAGAGGTGCTTGGGCTTATACTCCAAAGCAGCGATGATGGCGCAGAGACCGACGGGCCCGCAGCCGATCACGACGGCAGTGACGTCATCCTTCTCCTTCATGGGGAGGAGCTGCCAGGCGGACTTGGCGCCGAAGAAGCCCGTGGGGAAGATGTCGGCCATGAGGACGAGGGCCTTGTCGGAGATGTTGCTGGGGGCTTTGACGACGGTGCCATCGGCGAAGGGGACGCGGACGTATTCGGCTTGGCCGCCGTCGAGAGCGCCGGAGCCGAAGAGGATGCTCTTTTCGCAGCGGGAGGTGAAGCCATTTCGACAATAGAAGCACTTTAAGCTATTTTGCGGGGTTTCCCTCTACTTTCAGTAATCGTGTTTTTACAAGGAAACGTGTGAGGTATGCTGGTAGAACTATATGCTGCACGTACCATGAGGTGGTGAAGGGAGTCACGATCTTGTCTCCGACCTTGACCGTCTTCACCGCAGAGCCGACTTCCGTCACAGTTCCGGTAAACTCATGGCCCATAATGAAGCCGGGCTCTTGCTTTTCTAGGCCGCGGAAAGTATGCAATTCTCTTTGGATACTCGTCATCAGCCCACGACATCATCACGGCAATGCGGGGGCGGGGTAACAATTGAAGTTGACTTTTGATACCCCAGCACCACAACCAAGGGGTCGAATACTCACGAGCCGCAGAGGCCAGAGGCGCTGACCTTGACGATAATGTCTTCATCGTCCCGGACTGTTCAAAATATCAATTGGGTCAGCCTCACCATTGGGTCACCCGGCTTGTTCTTTCGTCCACGCACACGCCGGGGTGAAGGGCGGGAAGACCGGGAAGAGCTTGGTCCGTACTTTTCGGGATAGGTCGCTCCTGAACGGAGACCTTGTGAGGACCGTCGAAGACTACGGCGAGCATTGTTCCGGGGGTGGGAATCTCAAGATTCGGGGGTGTATAAGGCTTGTATGAAATGCGAAGATCTGAAACTATGACGTTTCAAGCGTGAGAGGATCAAAGGTTTTTAAATAACTTCGAATGGATCGATGCCCTTCAGAACTGAGTCAAGAGGAGATCAATTGATCGATCGTTGCTTGTTTTACGTAGTTAGATGCCTCTTTGAGATAAGGTTAGCGTTATCTCATCTGCCCTCTTGCTAACTAGCTTCGCAAACCCTCGGCCTTCGAAGCATCAATCGATCGTGAACAGAGGAAGAAGCCGGCTTGGCATTGATCAAAATGTCAAAATGTAGCTCCACCCTGGACCGTACGCAAGAATAAAAGCGACAATAAGCGCATATCGTCCCTTGCACAGTTGCACTATGCCAGCACGCAACTCCGATGTAGGAACGCGGGCGGGGAGATAGGGACAATTAGAACGGACCACCTTCTGGACGGTCTTTTTTTGATTACGGACATTGTTGTAATCCAGTTAAAGATTCCAATGAGATCAATGATTTCTTCTTCTCCATCGATTCCAGGTGAACCTTGTGGATAACGCAACTGGGAGCAGGTGTTAAGTGTCGGGGGAAGTTGTAAGCGGAAAATAATATGGGGCGATGTTGCATTCCCGGTTACGCTGTATTCGATTACCGGGGGCTCATGTCGATTTGATCATTGGGGCTTCAACACGGGAAGCAAGGGCAAGGAGGGTCCTGAACGAGGTAATCCGTGCAGAGACGGGAGGCCCTGCGTCGGTGATGTCATTGCTGCAGTGCCATTGATGTTCCTGTCGACATTCGATCAATACTGATGCTGATGCCCAGACCCCCTGCTCGACATACTGACTGGGGGGATTTAAAGCTGGGCACTGAGATGGAGATAGAGTGCTTAATGAAGCACAGTTATCATACCGGGGGATGCGGTAGAGCGATCTCCGCATTACTGGGTGGGAGGAGACAGATCAAGATGAAACATTGATATATTTATGGGACATGTGGATTCTCTGGTAAAGCCCCTCCTGGTGCTTCGGGCCGACGAAACCAGCGACGAGTAATATTATGTATGGAGCGGTGTGCGGAGCAATATCGATTTGATGTGGCCCAACTTCGGTCTGGTTCCTCACTATCCCCTCTGGAACGGTGTGGTACGGTACGGTAGAAGTCTGCGGATAACTTCCCTCTTCTTCTGGCAATGGAGGGCACACACAGCTCTCGGACGCAGCTCGCCATAATTAGTCGGTTCCGCATCTGTCGCGCAGGAAGAAGTGCCAGGCGACCGAGACTAGCGTACGTTGATGGGTCTACTTTTTGCCTCTCACGCTCTTAATGTTCAATGTTGCCATAAATCAACCGAGCCTAGGCGAGTTTGCTGGCTCCACTCTCAGACCTAGGTGCTCTTAAAGTTCCCCTCTTAAACCCTTCACGATGGTGGGGAAGTGAAGCAGACTGATGCGAATCGCAAGGAGCTGGTTGGTCGTCCAAGTTGCGGGGTGAGGAAATGGGTGTGTGGATTCCACCTCTCCTTCGCAGGCTCGCAACATGGCCCCTGCTCGCATTTCCCCGCCTTTTCCTTCCTTCCCTTCCCTTCCCGCATTCCGAGGGAAGAGGTGTGGCGATGGGGAAGCGAGGGTGGTTCGGTGCGGTTCATCTTTTGAGGAGTAACCCCCTCTCTCTCTTCTACGAAGTAGTGCATATGGTATCGTGACCATGAAATGGTTCGCAACTTGTAATTTACGACGACGTGAAGCTCTCACGCGAGAAAACAGCCAGATTGAAAGAAGAGGGACTACGCGTACATTCGACATCTGGGCGCCATGTTAAGGGCCGTCCTCCCTTAGTCACGCTTACTGAAAGGATCAAATATCAAATATCAATATCGAGTCCGATCCTCGGCTGGTTGATTAAAACGTGGGATCTTTAAAAAACAGTATCCCGTCCGAATAATATGGGAGAGGTGCAGGAGCCCTCTAATTTCTTTCTTGAAGTCTATTATTCGGTTCTAGGGTTTTGCCAATGTTCTTCCCTGTTCCTGATTCCGTCCCGTCAGGGCTCGGCCATGTGAGAACACCCCAGCCGTGGATAAGTCCCCGCCGGTACAGTAGCGAATGTAGGTGCTCGCGAGGGTTCGTGCAAGGTACTGTATAAGACACGGCTAAGAGCCGACCCCGGCTTATCCACGGAGCCTAGGTCCCGGAAGCGCGGACAGCAAATCCTGGTGAGTGATTTATTACTTGCTGGCGTTCTCCCGAGAAGTATCAATGAGTAGGTGGCCGTCCCAGAGCTGTTGAGGCAGTGCACGGATCAATGATTTATACCAAAAAGTCGAGGTATAAAAGAAATTGTTTTCAAGCCTCTTCATTACATCCGACCCGACGGATTGATACTACGCTGCATCTACATACTTCGTACTTCATGTTAACAATGCACCCCAGTAGGTAATCCATCCTGTTTCACGAAGTACTTGTATTTCATACTGTTTCGTAGTACTTCGTATTGCATCGTCGATTGATGCTGAGCCAGCAGGTCTGCTTCGCGCTTCGTGCGTGGGGCCGTCTTCCACTCATCAACTAGGCGGCCGAACGACCGTGCCCCCGGAGAGAGACAAGGGACATTGGGATCTTGATCGAGAACAGGAGGGGACAATGGAAGCCTGCAGGGGCAGGGCCCCCAAGACGCGGGTTATGATCAAGATCAATTGATGCTTGCCCAACACACATATACATGTCGAGTTCATAATTTCAATATCAAGACAATTTGGCCATCATTTATACTCGTAGCTAGACAGGACGACTCACGAGTCACCCCAATTGTCGTCGCCACCAAATAAATAAGGGAGGTATAAGTGGAAGACTGAATTGATGTACCCTTTCGGACACTCGGGGAAGTACTTCTATACTCGAGTTGTCGCAATACTACCACGCCTCCTGGACATACCTCGTAGATGGTTATGGGTGATAATTGATGTCTAGGTCTGATCAATTGCCAATTCATTGATTTGATGGCTTTGGGCTTAATTTCCCCAGGGTCTGGGGCAGACGCATGAGGCACAAAACTGTGGAACTTGCAGAACACACTATGCTCCTTCGTACATATCAATCACCTCGTACAGCGCAGCGTGGTGCAGGTCTGCCCGCCCTGATCCCGGTCGCAGCTCTGTTAATCTCCATTGAGCCTCTTAAAGCACGAGGCGCGTGCTTCGTACTGGTACCTGAGACTTGCCTCTCAGGTTGGCTGAGTACGTACCTGGCTACTGGCTTCCTGGTTCCCTACGATGTTGACATGTCCTCAACGCCATCTCTTGTAGATTAGGGCCTACTCTCTGTGTACGAATTAGACGTCGTTTGTAATTGGGGCGCCAGATTCTCCCCAGCCAACTGCGAAACGGCACGAGTGCTCGATCTTCGTAAAAACCCACGCTTTCTGTCTTGTCAAAAGCTGCATTAATATTGCGGGAACCAACCCTGGAGTATTCTATTAAGTCTCCATGAAATTGAATCCCATCTAGACTGGCTTCGAAACTGAAACTGCTTGAACATCATGCCTCTCTCGTCTCCTCATACAATAATATACCTTTGTACTAGGCGCAGTCGCTATTTCTGTACCGTATTTCGTACACACATGCCTCCTTCCTCCATAGCTCAGTAACTCCGATGAAGTTGCCCCATTTTCCCCGCGTTCGTCCCTTCCCTGGTGTGGTGGCCTGGGCCTGGCATTTGACCCATTTGATCCACCAAGTCCCTTGTACACCTGTAGTGTACTTCGTACTTTACCACATGCAATCTTCGCGCTGTCTCGGCCTCTGGGGTGCTCCTGCCAGGGAATAATTGATAATACTTGTATCAGTTGTCCGCCTGGCGCCTGCTCCCGCTGCCACTGTCTTAATTCATCACCACCTCCATCAAATCAATCAATTGATCACTACCTCAATCCATCTCCATCTCCACCTCTACCTCTGCCTCCACCTCCGCTACCACTACCACTGCCACTACCACGGCCCGGTCTGCCCACTCTTGAACGTCCAGTTCCACAATTCTGGCCCCGCCACAACATCTCGTACTCATACATGGCAATAGTCTTTTGTTCCCTCCCATGCTACCCCTTCTCCTCATCTTCACCTTCACAAGACCTCGCCATTGTTGTGTCGCGTTTCCTAGTGGTCGACTGGGAATTCCAACGCACGAAAACCTCGGGTTTACTGGCTCCTGGTTTTGCCGAAACGAAGACTGACCGAGCCTGCACTATTTCGTATTGTAGGCCTCGGCCACAGGCAGGCAGACCACCTCGATAAACCCAGCTTGATTCCCCCCCCCCCCCGAGCGACACTAATAGACTCTTTCCACCTCCTACCTATTTTGGCGAAGAGGGCAGGCCCCCAGCCGTTTTCCCTCCTCCCCCACAAAAGCTTCGACTTCAAGGGAATCAGCCTCACCGCCCGCCTAGCTTCGCTCCCTAGCCCACCCCAACCTGCATCTCCCATCCGCGCCCGCCCCGCCCTCTCACCAACCAGAGCAGGGTCGTGCTCGTACTTTGCTACGTCCTGCAGGGTGCCATTACTACATCTTCACAGAGCGTGGCTTGTAGCTGTACAACGCATTCCACCAACGCGACACCGACGTGGACGTGGGGATTGATGGGAACAGCACAGCCAAGCACAAGTAACAGTCTCGTCTTTAGCAAAGCACTCCGTTTTCCTTCTTGGCTTTCACCATTTCCACATTGAAGAACCTTCGCTCGTTAAGCCACGTTCTCGCTCGCACGCCACAAATCCGTCGCTCAATACCTTCACATTTTACTATTACTCCTCACCTGGTCTCGCCCTTTTCTTCGCCAAGACCTCGACCTTGACGCAGGCCACCGCGTCTTCAGCTGCCTTGGAGAGCCTGTCGAGGAACGTCCTCCCGTCTCCGTTTCCGTGGTTGGGCTGTGGCAAGGCCGTTAACTCGGCCGGGGATTCACTGCGCATTCGAACCTCAACCCACACCACCACCACACCACACCACGTCGACAACCTCCTAGCAGCACTTTCCTATTCCCGCCCAACGACCTCTCTCTGAACACCACGAGGCGATCGCAATTCACTCAGACGACGAATCTTCACCCCGGCGTGGAGGACAAGGCGGCTAACCGAGTGGACTGTGGACTTCTTTCCTTGCCGCATCATAGCGCATATTTGTTCTCATTTTCTCTGCCTGTTTTGTACGCTCTGACAGCCTAACGTTCGGTCCTTGTTCCTTCGCCCCAGTCCTTCCCCCGATTCCAATGGCGAACTAGCACAGGCGAAACTCGACTCCCGCTCCCGATTATGTCTGCGAAAGCTGCAACCAACGAAACCTTGACTCGAAATCCTCGCCTCGAACAGCCATGCCAACGGATGTATTCAACGATTCTGGTGAAGGCTCCCGGCCTCAGACACCGTTTCATCCCCACTACGAACCGGTAGCCGAGCCCAAATTTGACGACGTCATTGAAGTCAGTTCTTGAGAATCTTTCTCTCTCTTCTTCTTCTTTTCCTTGCGCCTTCCTTCTGTCTTCAGTTTAGGAGTAGGCTTCTTCGAAGGCTGCTTTTTGCTTTGTACTCTTCCGCTGTCCATATCACTCCCCGGCCCTTTGACAAGGCCTTGACGCCCCTTCCCCCCCTTCCCCATCTCTCGCACTTATATAAGACTCTTGAGAATCCCGATCCTAATTCTTCTCTCAAAGAATCCGCCGAGGGCGGACGAGGCTTACGTCGTGGCAATCATGGATCAGAACCGGAACCCCGATATTCCCCACCATATCATCGAGGACGGCCCAGACCTGTCTGACAAAGAGTCTTTTACCTCAGAAAATCGCGAGTGGGCCTCGGCATCCCGTCCCCCCACTCCAGGCAAGAAGATGCGACTTCCGGCCCCCGGCGAAAGCGACAGCTCTTTCAAGTTTGAGGCGCTACAGCAGCTAGCCACCGATGCTCTGGCAAACTTTGCTTCTCCGTCCCAAGCATCTGATCTGAGTCCCGGCCCTCAACACGCCCCGCATGGTGATCCAAGGCGCCACGCCCCTGCCCTGCTGACAGGTCGAGACTTGCCTTTCCGTAGAGAAGGCTCTTTACCAGTTTCTGCTTCTGCACCCACTCCTAGCAGTAGCAGCTCGTATGCTCCACCAGACTATTTTCAGACCAATACCTTGCTCTCGGCTCTGAATCCTACTAGCCCGGTTGGTACAGGTCTGCCGGCACCGCCGCTTGCATCACCGAAGTCTATCGGTCCCCGGAGTCCAACAGCTAGCCTTCTACCACATCGCCCGTCCCAGCAACCTTTGCCCCCCTTAAACTCGGCGCCGAATTCAACGGCGCGGCTTCCATCTCTACACCAGCTGATGGGACCTCATTCGCCAACTAGCAGCATAGAACGCGACGATGACCATTCCATTTACTCGCAAAAGTCACCATTCTCCTACCAGCCATCGACCTTACCGCGGCCACCCTCAATTTCCGGGCATCACCAGGGCACTCCTCCTGTCTCTCCTAACGGGAGCTATGGCCGTGATTTTCCATCCTCCCCGAAGCCACAGGGCCGAACAGCCAATTACTATCCGACCTCGAAACCTGGACCTATCATGGCTGGCGGTGTAGCCTCCATCACAACCTCCTCTCTACTCAGGTCGACGGGAGGCGAGTACTTGGCCAACAGCAATGCTGCGACGTCCAACACAGACCACTCCGGGTTAAGTGCGGTGGAGGGACTGGTATCGAGTGGGAACGGTTTAGGGAGCTCCGAGGTCGGCACGTTCAAGTGCACGTTTGAGGGCTGCCAGGCGAAGCCATTCCAAACACAGTATCTGCTCAACTCTCACGCCAACGTTCACTCATCAGCCAGACCGCACTACTGTCCCGTCCAGGGGTGTCCGAGGAGTAAGCCAGGCCAGGGTTTCAAGCGCAAGAACGAGATGATCCGCCACGGCTTCGTGCATGAATCGCCAGGGTATGCTTGCCCATTTTGTCCAGATCGGGAGCACAAGTACCCCCGGCCGGACAATCTCCAGAGGTATGTTCATGTATACCTTGTTTTTTTTTTTTTTCTTTGTTTCCCCCCTTCATTTTCCGGTATGTGGGGGCTAGTTTCCCATCTAACTTGTTTCTCCAGGCACGTCCGAGCTCGTCACACAGATAAGGATAAAAACGATCCAAAACTCGTCGAGGTGCTATCCCAGCGCCGTGATGGCATCACACGCGGTCGCCGCCGGAGAGGAGCCCAATCATAGCACATCGCATTCTTCCCGCCCTTCTGGAGAATAGTGCAACATTCGCTTGACTTACACGTTACTTCTTCACTTGTACATATGTCTCCCAGATTTATCGCATTTCGGAGAGATCGTTTCCCACGAAAAGGAATGCCCAAGAAGCCCGCCCGCGTCGCTTGGACTGATCTCCCATCTTCTTTGTATCGATATTTTCGTCATACTTTCGGTCCGTCATACGAATTCGAACCCGCACTCGAAACGAGAAGACTGGTACCGAAGTCATTCGTTTACATTTACTTTTCTAAAAAATTCTTCTTTGTTCATGCTCGGCATTTTGTTTTAACACAGGCCATGGATCCAGAGGGGGAAAAAATACTATAGCAGGGCGAATCTGGCGTTTTAAACAACCTATATACCTTATCTTTCCTGTCGTTACCGGTGCTCTCTTCTTCACATTCTTCTTTCTTCTCCTCCTCCTCTCCTCCTCCCCCCCCTTCTCTTCCTCAGGGGACAAAGGGTACATGTTGGTTTTTGGAGTTCTTTTTTTCATATATCTTTCTTTTCTGTTATAAACAAACCATTTTCGGATAAAACAACCCAACCCCGTTTTGTTTGAGCTAGCCCGGCGTTCATGGATGGGAGGGCAACGGGGAAGGGATCTTCTGAGATGAGGGGGGAAATCCGAGGGAAAGAAAGGGAGGAGTTTTAACTTTATATATATATTTACATATACCATTCGAGTTACGGCTTACTGGTATCATTTCTTTAGTAGCGTTTCCTACACCTCTTTTGTTGTGATTTTCTGTGTTTTGTTCCTGGGAACTTGATTACTGCATTTACTTCATTGGGTGCCTGTCTGATTCTGTAGAGATTTTAAGTGGGATTTTTAAGAAATGGCCTGGAGTTTATGATTGGCATGTCTCGATAAGTTAGTGTGAAAGGCTGGATGAACGATATACTTGATAGAATATTTATTCATATTTCACGCGCATCCCCGAACCCGTCGAGTCTTGAGTCCTCGAATGGATTACAGTATCGATGGGAACGATCAGTCGCGATGGGAAGGCACCGTTGATCGACATGAGCCGGCTTGAGAGATTTGCTCTTCCAGACATCTCGACAGCAACATGATTCTATAAATACGTGGGGTTTGATCCCGGGAAAGATATTGGAAGAGACGTGGCTGGCTGTAGCGGAAGGCAGAGCCTGAGGAGGAAGGGAAAAAAAGAAGAAAATATCATTTCAACGAAAAGAAGCGAAAACGAACTAACTGGGCAAAACGCTCGCAATGTTTAAAAATGTCCCTCCCCCAAAAAGACAACTCTACCCCTTCCCTACTCCTTTCCTCACGACGCATCTTCCCACCTCCCAGCCGTGATGGACGCATCCCCCAGCACCTCAACCTGGAACGTCTCCCGACTCCTATTCCCACCAACCCTCTCCACAACAACCCACAGCCCCTCCTCCTCAAGCACCCGCCCAGGCTCGACGTCGAAATCGGCAGTCTTCAGCCCGGCCGTCGGCTCGGTAAACTCCCCCTGGCCCGAGACGCCGAGAACAACCTCCCTCGGTCCGCGACCCGTGACGACCGAAATCTTCAGCGGGGTCGAGGACCGTCTCGGACCGAGGTCGTGGTGGGTGTTATTCGGCTCGGCGGTCCGGCGCACGGACGCGCACATCCTCGTGAGGCGGCTAACGTGCAGCGGAGCGCGCAGGCAGGATTCGCCCTCGGCGAAGACGAAGGGGGTAAGCTGGGCGCGGAGACGGCCGGATCCTTCGGCGGGTATCGTCCTAACGACGTGCGGGGCGGAGGACCCGACGCGGAAGGTAAAGTCGGCGAGTTGGCCCGCTTCGAAGGTCGAGCAGACGGCCGTGTAGGTTCCGGGGTCGACGGCGGGAACGTCGAGAACGGCGCAGGCGCGCACGTAGGCGTCGGAGTCGGCGAGGACGTCCTTGATGGCTAGGGAGGGGCCGACGCGCTCGCCGTTGGCCCAGACGAGGTCGATGTGTACGGGGATGTCCGGGTTGTCGGTGCAGAGGAGGAGGGAGAGGGAGGATTGGCGGGTGAGGGTGATGCTGAATTGCGGGTTCGTTCCGTAATTTACGGAGCCGGAGTTGCCGCCGGCGGTTCGACGAGTCCATGAGCTCGGGATGTCGGTGTTGTGGCGCATGGGGTTCTTGGCGGGTGCGACGTCGAGGGTTTGGTTTGCGAAGAAGGAGAGTGTGAAGTTGCATTTGGCCATTGGTAGTTTCTCCTGAACGGGGACGACGGTGTAGGACTTGCCCTTCTCGACCCTGAACTTTAATAAGGTTTGCGGGGAATCTACAAAGGGTCCGTGGTAAAGGTTTCTGGTGAGCTTGGGCACTCGCTTCCCGTTATCTTCAAATACGTAGATGCTCATGAAGCCAGTATCGAGCCCCGTCTTATCGGAGCTTTGCGACCGCTTCCGGATGAGATCCATCTCCTCGTCGGTAAAATGGCGCGCTAGAAGAACCCAAACAGACCCGTCGGCTCCGGCGGTTATGGAATACTGCGGGTTGTCCACCACCGTGCCGGACATGTTCTTCCTCGGGGCCAGGTCCCAAGTAAAGTGAATGTCCTGCCTATGTCTGAAAAGCGCTGGATTCCAGTTCAGGTACATGGACTCGAAGTGTTGAGTGACGTCGGCGAGACTCATCCAAAAGGTTCCCGTCTGGTCGTGCATACTAACAGGACCGTCGGGCTCTTCCGTCGGAGGAGTTGCAACGCTGGTCGAACCCAGCTCGTTCCAGGTTTCACCGGTGCGCCATGGGTTCTTTACGAGCAGTCGCCGCTTATCAGGGTCGGAATCTAATTCTAGGACGCCATAATCGTGCTCTCCAACCAGACCGGTTGCCTCCTCTTCCGAATGTGAGATGCGACCGGTTCCAAGCGTCACAATTACGTTTCCTGTCTTGAACGCTTGCACGATCGTGTCCCATTCTTGTTCTAGGTTCAGCGCATCCCTGCTCCAATAGTCAACGTTAGGCGGGGTTTTAGTAACAATGGGGAGGGAAAAAGGAAAAAGATCTTTAGTACCGCTGGAGGAAGAGTTGCTGAGGCACCCATCCTGTGAGCACCCACAAATCCGTACAGGAGTTGCTTCCAGGGAAGTCATAGCCTCCACGGATCTTCAAATATGCCTTTTCTACAAGAGCAGGCCATATAACAGCCGGGTTCCGCCTGTCGATAACAAAAAGGCCGCGGTCTGTCTTTGCCGCAGGTAGACGGTCGTCTATCTCAACCTTGCGGAAGCACCCGTTGAAGTTCATACGGAAGATGTACTTTCCATTTTCTGACTGCATTAGTAGTTTCGGTCCGGGTTGCGAGGGAAACATTAAACCTCTCAGTAACTGTACGTAAGTGCCGATTGGGTTAGTTTTAAATCAAGGACGGGTTTTAGGCGACATTGGCATTGTCCTTACGGAGCGCTCCTTGCGGCAAAATAGTCTCATCGCAGAACATAGACTCGCAACCACCGAACAGTCCGCTGTGGCATCCTGGACCAAGTCACTTGTAGATAGAACATCTAGGTAACTGCTATCCGTGTCATCTGAAAGAGACAGGGATTCCAAGGACAGGAGTAGATCTTTGGGCCTCTTCCAGCCGTCAAAGTTCTCGAGCTGTACCTTAGACAGCGGGAGGGGAGTCGGGTCTCTGTTCATTACCGTCAATGATCGCGAAACAACAAAGAAAGTAGGTACGGATCAGGAGCACCTAGGGACGTTCGACATACGTATACAAGCCTTGGCCCTGTTTCTGGGTAAAAACTTCTTGGGCTCCGTGACGAGGACGCCAAGGCAGGAACTCGCACCCGTGCAACTTGGATGACTTGAGCAGAGTGAGCGTCTCTCGAGGAGATATCCGGCGGTCTTGCTTCGGCTGGATGACCTCGCCAACGGTTGACCCCTTGAGATACTCGGCAAGGGTAATCATCTCCTCGATCTTGCGTCTGATGCGCGATCGGTCCGCTGGTGTCTTGGCCTCCGCCGAAGCTCTCATATAGAGCTCGGCAGCCTTGATGGCGTGTTCTAAGGCATCTTTAGGGTCGGACTTGGTCATCAAAGACGCCTCCTCCTCCTATGGTACCATCAAAGAAACCCTGTCATCAGCGACGACCATCGAGGAGATGGGAAGTAAGACGTATGGAGCGGTCATGATAGGCCTGACCTGCTCTTACGCGGGTGGACGAGAAAAAGGAAAAAAGAAAAGAAAGAGAAAAGCAGAAAAGAAAAGAAAACGATTACAAGTGACTCTGGGGTTACGCAGGGAAGAAGGGCATTGTGTGATGGAACGAAAAGAACAGTCTTGTCTTGGCGTCTGCTCCGGGTACAGGTTGACTTACAGAAGCTCGTCTCTCCATGACTTATATGGTACTGTTAGGGACGTATCGTTCTCATGGTGAGGGTATCAGACCACGGGCATCGACCGGGGTTTGGCACCCACGCTACGTCAGTTGGGGGAATTGGGGAAATGGGGGGAATGGGGATGTGGGATGGGGATGGGGATGGCCCATGGATGGGGGGTATCGTCAAGATTGCCGTGGCGGTCTAGCCTTTCTTCGTCCTTCCTTTTCTTTTTTTTCTCTCTTTTTTCCCTTTCTTTTCTTTCTTCTCTTTTCTTTTTCCCGCAACCCCGGAAGCGGGTACTGGTGTAGTGTACTGGTGTGTCTCTCTCGGAGTTTGAGCCGGATTGGAATTTTAGCTGGAGACCATCGGAGACCAAAAGAAGGAAGTCTTTCCACCACGTTTTTGGGGCCCTCCACAATTCGCAATTCGCAGTTCGCAGATTGCAGATCGCACTTGCCACTTCCATTTTCCCATGTGCCAGACACATAAGCGCAATGTTCGGGTTGATGGGAAAGATCGGGTGGACGCACCCCGGTATTTAATGTATCCCCGATTAGGATAAAACGTACGTTAATGGACTGTGCTCGCTGTGTCCGTTTGGCCCGTGCATTCGCTGCGTGTTCTCTGTTCGGAGTACATTGCCTTCAGTATGTTCTCTGCCTGTCCCCCACTGTCCCACTGTCCCACTGTGACTGTCCCACGGCTCTTCGTGCACTAATCCTGTGCGCTACCCTCTGCGCTACCGATGAGACAATTGTCCCGATGACGCATTAGCCGACACTGCCAGCCTTTTTCAACGTGCAACGCTGGGCGCACCTTGCGGGGACCGAGGTTCGGCGCCCGGTTACGTCGAATGGGTGATAGTCTTGTTCCTTTTCCCCAGTTTCTTAGCTTGTCCCTCCCATAAACTCTCAAGGGGCCTCGGGAAACCTTGGCCGTGGTCTGGTCCTCTTTTTTAATATTGGAGTTGGGGTATCATTATCTTCGTTAACCTCTTTTCTCCCCATCTTCCAGTCTCCAGTCTCCAGTCTCCAGGTCCCTTACTTTTCGTATTCTCCCAATTGCTCCCAAATTTGTGTGTTCTGGTGTAGATAAGTTTTATTGTACAAAGGAGAAGAGCCGTGTCTTATTCTTATCCGCTGCTCAAGGCCGATCAATTTAATCCGCTGCACGTGCACGCATTAGAACCGGCAATTCTTCTCCATCCGCAGGACTACAAACAGAGCCTCAGCGTCTCACTCTCACTTTTTTTTTTCTTTCTTCTCGGGGCCAACCCCTCCTCTTCCTCCCTCATCCTCACAATGGCTGCCCAGTCGAAGCAGGATCTCATCTCCCCTTGGGGACGCGCTGCTGCCGGTGCGACCGGTGCAGTCCTCGCAAATGCCCTGGTTTACCCCCTCGACATGTAAGTCCCCCTTCATTGCCGAGCTTCGGAGGAGGCACTCAATTGCGCCATCTCTCCCACCTTCTTCAACTCACACATGCGCCTTTAGTGTAAAGACGAGACTTCAAGTGCAAGTAAACCCCGGCAAGGAGAAGAAGATCACCGAGAATGGCGAGGCGAGCAAGGACGATGAGCCCCATTACAAGGGCAGCTGGGATGCCATCACCCGTATCGTAGCCGACGACGGTGTTTCCGGCCTCTACGCCGGCATTGCTGGCGCCCTCATCGGCGTCGCCTCCACCAACTTCGCCTACTTCTACTGGTACTCCATCGTGAGGACGCTCTACCTCAAGTCGGGCCGCGCTTCCGTGCCGCCCTCGACCCTCGCCGAGCTGAGTCTCGGTGCCGTCGCCGGAGCCATTGCTCAGGTCTTCACCATTCCTGTCGCCGTCGTCACTACCCGCCAGCAGACCCAGCGCAAGGATGAGAGGAAGGGCATGTTCGAGACCGCGAAGGAGGTTGTTGACGGACCCGACGGCATCACCGGACTCTGGAGGGGCCTGAAGGCTAGCTTGGTGCTCGTCGTCAACCCCGCCATCACCTACGGTGCCTATGAGAGGCTAAAGGTCATCCTGTTCCCTGGCCGCCCTTCTCTTAAGCCTTGGGAGATTTTCTGTATGTTGCATTTCCCCGCTGTAAATTTTTTTGCTTTGCTCTTTCTTTCGTTAGCCGGCTAACATTTCGTCATAGGCCTCGGCGCCATGTCCAAGGCTCTCGCCACGATCGCTACCCAGCCTCTTATCGTCGCCAAGGTCGGCCTCCAGTCGAAGCCCCCGAAGTCGCGTAATGGCAAGCCCTTCAAGAGCTTCGGTGAGGTTATGAAGTTCATCGTTGACAACGAGGGCCCTCTCGGCCTGTTCAAGGGCATCGGCCCTCAGATTTTCAAGGGTCTGATTGTACAGGGTATTCTCATGATGACAAAGGAGAGGTTCGTCTACTACTTCCCCCGATCACCCTCATATTTTAATTCGGTTTGTATATTAACAACCGGTTTAGGATGGAGCTTCTGTTTATCCTCTTGTTCCGGTACATCAAGACTCTCCGCACTAGGAGGTTAGACGCCGCCGAGGGTGTTGTCTTGAAGAAGGTTATTTCATAAGTCGCTGTACCGGCAAACTCCCGTACATGCTCTCGATACCCTTAGAAATGATAAAGCGCTGCGTGTCCACTCCGACGGAGCAAGACGCGCACCCTGTTGACTCGGAAGGCCACTGGCGCCATGAGTAACGGCCAGACCTTACTGTACGACCAATGGAGGAGGAAGGTTCCGTATATGGCTGGAGGTTAGATGTTGGGTTTTCAAAAAAATATGTGTCCTTCCCGCATTTATTATATATGGATTGGTTTTTTGCGTAGTTTCTGTTATTTAGTGAATATAGACTAAAATCTCGAAAAAAAGAAGAAGAAAAAGTTCCTTTTCCAAAGTCCTTATTTTCGGAATCGTTAAGTCGCAGGGGATCGCTTCACTCGTCATCTTGTGATGGAAACTGGTTTCGATCAATGAGATGCCGTGCTGCTCCGAAGTCTGCCTTCCTCTTTCGCCTAAAAAGTCACGTGCCATGGGATTCTAAGTGAATTATTGACAGCTGTTCGCAACTGCTTATTATTGCACCCCGCGCTTTCGTGTTAGGGCAATGTGGGAAAAATTCCGGCCCACACACCCTCATCTTTCCCAATTCCCTTGCCCAGCTCGGATTTCACTACCTTTAACGTCCAATCTCATCATCGACAAATCCACGGTCTTTACGCCCCAAGGACACCATCACAATCTCTCACAATGGCGAGTGAGTGGTTTCCCCGAAGAGAGACGCCCCGAGAAACAGGTCGAACCTTCGTGCCGGCATACTGACAAAATGGCTTGAATAGAATCCAAGAACTCGTCCCAGCACAACCAGTCGAAGAAGGCTCACCGTAACGGGTATGTTGATTTGAGATTCCACAAGAGATCTACGCGCACTGCAACGGACAGCGCAAAGGGTTTGAATTGAGAAGGGGACGGTGGCGGGCTGACGTTTTATTCTCTTTTTCTACAGTATCAAGAAGCCTAAGACCCAGAGGTACCCCTCGCTCAAGGGTGTCGACCCCAAGTTCCGACGTAACCATCGTCATGCTCTTCACGGCACCATGAAGGCTCTGGTATGACAGCTCCCCCCCCGATAGAAACCCCGAGATTTGTCGCAAGATGTCCAACGAGCTCTTGGACGAGGAAGTTTTTGTTTTTACTAACAACCCCAAAGAAGGAGCTCAGGGAGGGCAAGAGGACGACGGCGTAATGCGATCCAACCGCCGACAAGAAAATAAAAGAAAATTTTAAACGATCACCGCTGGCACTTGTCTTTTTTACCAACCCGAAAAAAAAATCCCAACCAAAAAACTTTCGAGACACGAACGTACTTCTTGAGAAAGGGGCTGCATAAGGAGAAATTTCACAGGCGCAAATGGGGCTGGACGAAATGGGAAAGGGAAGGCCAAGGTCGGGGCCATATCCAACGTACACTTTTTTTAGATACGAGGAATGAGCTCTAGGCGCGGAGCCAGAAATATACCATGGCCGTCTCGGCGGTCTGTCCAATACATTATAGATTCCGACCGGTCTCTTTCCCAGCAGAGGTGCGGCTCTTGTTTGTGTTTGATGCGTCTCTATGTGTGCGTCTCTGCTCTAGGTGTGAGCTTTGCAAAGAGCTGGGTGATTTCTCGTGGCCGATTTATTTCAAGAAGCTTCAATTCTGATGCCGGAGGGTGTATCGATATGGCTTTGTTACACGACACATCTAAGCCACAGGAGGTCTCGATCTAGACCCCGAGAAGAAGGGTCACAGCGGTTGACAACAAGTGGCCGACGGAAGATCAAATCATCTTCTGGGAGCGGCACGTCGCCTTCACCTTTTCACTCAGCTTGAAACAAGATCATCCGGGGCACGGCAATTCATTCCCTATGTGACGTACGTCTTTGCGGTTGCGGGAAGAGAGAAAGGAGCCATCTAATAAGCATGGACTTGGGAGTCGTCATCACGTTTCGCCATCTACGCTACACTTATGCTTTATGGCTCAGGATCGGCCCCCGAAGGATTGCATCTACTGTACAAAGGTAACTGGGCAAAATCGAGGAATATAAGTCGATTCTCGAGTACTTCGTAACAAGTGCTATATGGGGCATTCGAGTAAGTATCGAGGTCAGGACCTACTACCCCTTAATCTATAGATGCCACACCAGTAAGACCTAATAAGATGGAGACCAACTTAAAGAGCCGCATTCGAATGCACCAAATCTGTCCCCCAGCTGCTTCCACTCCCCAGTATTAATACTTGATTGAGTAATTACTTCGTAGGGGAGAGACCAGCTGCAAAAAGCAAGCACTGACACTTGGATATTTCCAGTGTTTCGTATCCCGCGGCGTTAGACTTGCCCCAAAACGCTTCCAAATCCAAATCCAGGTACCTGATGTACCAAGTGCCGGGCACCTTTCTTGGTTCCCGGATGTACATTTGTTTTCTGAAGCAAGGAAATATGGGACGAGAAAGGGACCGAAGATCTGCACCGTGACAACAAGCGTTTTCAAGAAACCATCTTCAAACGCATGAGGACGAGCGCGGCCACGGAAATAGAAAAGGGAAAGCAAATGAAATTGTTGTAAGGGACAAATTCTACGCGAGTCCAGGGGGGAGATCACAGTGCGCAAGACGGCAGATCCTGCATATTGGGAAAACGTCAGCTCTATGCACGTCTCACGAACACCTGAGAAAGAACGCGGGCCAAGTATTCTATGCGACTTGCTCTACGTTTGGAGGACTAATTATGAGCTCGGTTCCGTGCAGGCGGGAGGGAGACGCCGAGACATTCGAGAGGAGTCGAAATCTATCCAACTAGATGCAGGCCGTGCTGTACGAAGTATTTGATGGTCGGGCGGGAGCACCTGCACATGTGGTTTATACGCCGGACAGGTAGAGGCAGCAAACAGGCGTAGGCCATTGGCTAGGTCATTCGCTTCTTTTGACGGATAAGAGTGATCATTGATGCAATATCAATCCGTTGGTATTGGTGAGGGTGCTGTTGGCTCGTTATGAGAGGCGAATAATGGAGCTAAGGGCTACTTTGTAGAGAAGGCAGGCTTCAGGTTCAAGCTGACGGTGAAAGGAACGTTCGATGATTGGAGCACGACTCGAGGAGCCCTACTTATAGATTTGGGCCCAGCTATTTTCAAACAACCGCTCTTGGACAATAGGACAGAAACCGGAACATTCCCAAGCCATTTGATGGCAACGAGCATTGATACCTTTTGACTTTGGCTCCTTGATTACTTGATACGAAGTACTCAGCGGGCCTCGACGGGAAGGAGCCAACAGGCGGTGATTCGGAGGCTGTTGGGTCTGGTCCAATGTTCTTCCTCTTCGTAGAGACTTGGAGCCCCTGATGCAAACTGCGTCCCACTATTTTCAGGTGATTCATCGGTAACTGGGGCCTTGATCGGTTATTCACACGCCTGTGCCCTCCCATTGATTTCCATTGAACTCAATGCCCTCGTCAAATCAACAGTCTGAGATCAATTGATCGTTGCTGGCGTTGGATGGACTGGATTGGACTGGACCTTCCCTCCCTTTCCGCACCACCCGTTCTACAGGGTACCTCGTACTCCTCACTGAACTTCGATTCCACACTTCTGCCCTCACCTGGCCGTGTTCATTCAGGTTTCTCTCCAATCCTACACTACAACATCACTTCCTTGTCCGTGCCCAGCAGCATTTTTTTTCTTACCCTTTTACTCCTTAGCACCTTAGTTTTCCCACACCCTCTGCCTGGAAGCAGCCAGACCCGGAAATTCTCCTTCTCAAGAGAACCTCTGTTCCCTTGTCCAGAGCTTCCAATCCCTTACCTCTCTTCCTCTCCATCACCTTCTCCCCTTCTCACCTTTTCCCCCCTTCCTCCTAATCCACACTCTTTTCCCCCCCCGCCAAACCTGTGGTGTGGCCTGGTCATCTTTTACCCCTTCTTCTTGTTTACCTTTGTCCGTTTATTTAAATTCGTTTAGTCGCATCGAACTGCTGACAGCAACCGCCTGCGGGTCCGGCTTGTTTCTACTCTTGGAGATTTTCCGTGCCTCCTGGCAGGATTCCCAGCGGCCTTGTTTCAGCCTGTGATCATTGTCAACCGCCCTCAGTATTTACGACTAACGATCCCCTTCCCTTCTGCTATCGACCACTATAAGGCGACCTTATCTCCGATACTTTCGCTAGTTGGTGTAAGAAGTGCGGATAGCGAACACCTTCGAATCACCCTCCGTCCTTTCTGCCCCTGGACCCGGAACCCAAATTCGGTGGGACGCACACACAAGAACATTCGACGAGAAGCGAAACTAGGCAAACCGTCAGCTTTGCCTTCTACCTCGACTTCCCTCGTTTCAAAGTAGGGAGTCTTTCTACCTGCTTCGACGGTAGCAATTCGCGTCCGAAAATCCTTCCATTCGAATCATCACCTGAGTCGAATCGCGTTGCCCACCCGCATTTGATCGTATCTGTCATCCCGCCGGTGAACCTCGCCTGTACCCCACATTCAGCTCGGTTTTCGATACAGCGGCGAATGCTCTCTCGCCCTCGGAATCTCTAACCAAACCCCATCCACTCGGTCGAAGAAACGAATCCATCGATTCCATATCTCGTCATCCACGACGAGGGAAAATTGCCAAAGTGACCAGATTTAACAGGACCTCTGCTTTGGGGTCACTGTGCCTTTAGCCAAGCTCCTATCCCGCACGACGAACTTGGTCAGCACGCATTTAGCACCCTTCTACGCCTTCTCTCCACGCCGTTTTTTAATCTTACCCACCCACCTCTCGACAGCCGGCTGACACCGTTGTCGTAATCGCAATGCTCAACATGTCTGGCGCTCACATCCCCGGCAACCGGAACAGCACCCCCGAGGTGAACACTGTCTCCTCTCTCAGACCCCCTTCGTCCCGTGCTGTTGGCTCGAGCCACCTTCGTGCATCCGCAGACATGGCCGCCCTAACGGGATCTAACATTTCGACCGACCGCGCCCGACCCTCTTCCGACTTCTACGGTCGTGTCCAGCTCGGTCAAGGTCAAGCCAACATAGAAACCGACCCCCAGCAAGAGCTTGCTCAGCAGTGGCTTGCCGATATCGACCAGTACGAGACTACTCTAGAGGAGATGGCCGCAGCCACCCTCGACCAGGACTTCAAGGATGAACTCAGCGCTATTGAACAGTGGTTCCGTGTCCTGAGCGAGGCTGAGCGGACTGCTGCTCTCTATGCGCTGTTGCAGCAGACCACGCAGGTCCAGATCCGATTCTTTATTCAGGTTTTGCAGCAGATGGGAAAGAACCACCCCATGTCTGGTGTCCTGTCCCCGACTAGCTTTGACAAGGGTGAGTTTTGTTTCTCTGGTAGTTTGCGAATGGCTTACTGCTACCACACCGCCTGCATCATGCATCATTGTTCCTACTAACTACTTGTGCCATTTTGTGTCCATTCTTGCTAACATCTCATACCTTGGTTGTAGATCCTATGTCCAATCGCTTGAACGATGCCATGAGCAAGCTGAGCGTTGACTCTGCTCGAAATTCCATGGTCCGCCCCACTGCCGCCGCTGGAAAGAGGCAGTCTGGGCTCGACCCTTCTACCATCAATGCCATGTTCCCCGATGCCGCCGCCGCCATCGCGACCGAGAAGGCCAAGTTTACCCAGCAGACGGGTAACCCGCCCGCCTCGAACCGCAACAGCACCGTGGCTGGCCCTGTCGAGACGGATTCGGGAGCGCAGAACCCCTCTTCGCCTTGGCCCATCAGCAACGAGGCTGCTGGCCAGTCGAAGCCTGCTACTTCCTTGCCCCCCATGGGCCAGTTTGTCCAGCCTCAGCCATCGTCCGGGCTTCGATCTCCGCGCCCTCCTCAGCTCTCTAGCAACAGTTCGATCCAGAGCACGACGATCACGGCCCCCGAGGTTTCCGCGTCTGACTTGCCTCTCTTGTCCCCCTACACTGCGGGTAGCGGTAACTGGGCTAGCATGGTGAACACGCCGCTCGTGGCTAACTTCAACACCGCGCAGGCCAACACGCAGGCGGACATGGTTGCCAACGCGACGGCGATGAAGCTTGCGGCGCTTTCTACTGTGAACAACCGCTTCGCTCTCGACGACGTCCGAAAGTATCGCAAGAACAGACCTAACGATATGCAGGGCCCGAGCAATCCTCCCGGCTTGAGCCCCAACCCTCAGGGTGTCAACCTACCTAGTGCTAACGTGGTTATGATTAACGAGCACGGTCAGGTGGTTAGCCGCGAGCATATGATTGCTCTCCAGACTCAGCAGGGTCTATCGTTCGGACAGCGCTCTCGTCCTAGCTCCCCCGGAATTGCCATGCAGGGCACTGCATTCCCAAGCGCCGGCGTTCCTTTCACCTCTCCGCGCAACAATGGCTTCCTTAGCGCCTACGACGGTACGCAGTTGTTGGGCAACGCCATTCCTCCCGTAAGCCTCGGCCAGCTAGGAATTGGTCTGCACGAGGGTTATCTCTCGGACCACTCGGATATGGTGCGCGGCAGGTCGCCCCGAGGCAGGCGAGGAAACTCGAAGCCACCGGAGGATCCCACCGACCCTTCGCTTCTCCAGGATATCCCTGCCTGGCTCCGCAGCCTTCGTCTCCACAAGTACACTGAGAACTTGAAGGATATGAAGTGGACTGAATTGATTGAGCTTGATGATAAGGCTCTTGAGGAGCGAGGTGTTAATGCACTAGGTGCAAGAAGGAAGATGCTCAAGGTGTTTGAGCAGGTCAAGGGTTCGTACTCTCTCTCCACTTTTTCAAAGCTTTCCTGTTGAACATGGCATTGTATAATGGCAATGGGCATGAATGATGATGCTAACCAACTATGATAACTATAGATGCAAAAGCTGAGGGCAGGATCGGATAACTAAGTTTGATGATGATGTGTTATGTTCTCTATGGGATGTTGTATGATATCCAGCAGAAAAGGAGAATGCTGCAACATGGCCCTTAGATACCATTTGAGTTTTTTTTTTTCCACTTGGGGGGATCTTGTACACAAATCACAACTACACAAACACACACCACAACACTCATGCATTCATATTCATGTTCACATCCACCTTTGATGTTGGGCCCTTTGATTTTTGTCCAGGCTCCCAAGGGTTGTGAAGGGTATATATGGTGGCTAAGGGATATCTCTGCCCTCGATCAAACGAAGGAAAAAAAAAAAAATGAAAAAAGAGAGAGAAAAAAAACACACTCATGTCCATCCAATTCTTTCCAGGATTTCTTTTCAGCTAGGATGTGGAGGAAACATGTGGACGGAGTATCGGATGCTTTCTTTTTTTATTTTTAAAACTACCCCCAAAATCTGTTCTGGTTTCTTGGAAGTGTTATTGCCTACCGAATGCCTACCCGGTATTTTCAGGTTTCCTTAGGCATATACATCTTGGTGCCTAGGATTGAGGTAATAATAGAAGAAATTGACGTTCAAAAGATCAAGATGAGAGATGCGTGAGCTCGGGTGGATGCTGTGCGGAGTTGTCGTGTAATAGTGTCCAGACATCATACGCCAGATGCATCGGAGCTTTGCAAACATGACAGGATGAGGTGCGGGATGAGGGAAATGTCCTCGACTCGACTCCCTTGATTCCTGAACTGGCCTGCAGCTTTTTATCCGATTCACGGACATTCGATGATAGGCATGTGCTCTCTGATCTTTCTCAAGAGCTTCTCAAGAGCTTCTCTAGAGCGTGGGATGCCTCTCTTGCTGGCTTCCGACATCAAGATCTTGACGTCGATTGCTTAGTCATCTTTCCCGCTGTCGCCAACCTCAAAGTACTTCATCTTCATATTGTTCAAGCTTCGACGGCGAACGAAGCAAACACAACCTTGAATCGGATCCAGATCAATTAAGCCTGGCGCCGATATCGAAACGGCCATCTGCATCTAACAAGACTCTTCACCCAGCTCACATAGATTCCCGCTGCGAGTTTCCCGGACTAAGCTCCCGCATCACTTCACGTTCGCTTCTCTTCCTCACCTTGCCACCAGCCCACCAGTCAGTCTAGCTCGCTTGACTATGTTAAAGGCCACTCTGTGAAACTCAGTAGTAGAAGTCCATCAGAGCCGAGCCACCAAAATGGCGGGCCTGTCTCTACAGAGCTTCGGGCTCATGCCCATGGATGAAGATATCGCCCCCGAGTTCCGCAGACATCCAAGCGCGCATGACGGGCGAAGCCCTGTCAACTATGCCATCCTGTACGTATAACGTTTTCCCGAAATTCTCATGGGGACACCCTCGTTTGCTAACCATCACGCCAAATAGCCAAGATGGAGACATCGCCGACGCAGACTCCGACGTCGAAGACCTAGAGCAAGACATCGAAAAGCTCAACGTCTCCGTCCGAGCTTTCCTCGCCTCCCAAAACGGCGTAGCCCCCCGTCCCAAATCCCCCCAAGCCGGACGCTCGGCCCCCCGCGGCCCCCGCAAAGCCGTCGAACCCCGCGGCGACATCAAGGCGAGGCTCTTCAAGGCCAATAGGGCCTTTATGATGGGCAACTACCAAGAGGCCAAAGACCTCGTCTTCGAAGTGATCCGGATCAACGCCGAGACGCACCAGGCGTGGACGACGCTTTCGTCCATCTTCCGCGAGGAGGGTCAGGTGGACAGGGCGCTCATGTCGATGGTGTACGCGGCGCATTTGAGGCCCAAGGACGTTCAGGAGTGGCTTAAGTGCGCTTCTTTCGCTCTCGAGGTCGCTGAGGAGAACCGGGGCGTTGATTTGAATACGGCGCGGATGTGTTATTCGGCGGCTGTGAATGCCGATCCGAAGAATATGGATGCGAGGGTCGGGAGGGCCATCGCTTGTCATCGGCTGGGTCATATTTCGCTCGCCATTGCCGATTACAAGTCCGTGTTGGCGCAGAGGCCATTGGATTTGGAGGTTATTAGGAAGTTGGCGGAGGCGTGCATGGATTCGAAGAATGTCGCCACGGCGGCCGCGGCGGCCGTTGATGCGTATGATCTTTACTTTGGACATGTCGATGCCCTGCCGATTACCTGGTATGATGTTGGCATTTATACCGAATTGTTGGCTTATGCTGGCCGGTACAGTGATGCGATTGCTAGGCTCAAGTCGCTGTCGCGTCGGCTTCTGGGCCGTGCGGAGGACATGTTTTGGGATCAGCTGGAGATTGATGATAGGGAGTTCGATGAGGGGGATGAGCGTCGGATGGAGCTTCCCGAGTACGCGACCGCTGCTCATCCGGGTCCTATGGCGTATGGACTTGGGCTGCCAAGAGATTTGCGTGTGCGACTGGCTATTTATCGTCTTTCGGTCGAGGACTTTTCAGAGGCCTTGGTAAGTATAGAACCTGAACGCCGAGATCGTATTATTACTATTGTATCTGTTCTGTTTACTAACCATGATCAAAATAGCATCATCTGAAGTACCTAGATCCATCCCGAGCGGACATGGTGGCTGACATGGCCGCCTTTCCATTCCTGATCCGAGACCTCGCAGGCCAGCTCTTCGAGCACGAGCTTATAGCCGAAGCCCAAGCATACTATCAGTTCCTCCGTAGTCTACCCGACGAGCCGGATGCCCTAATCCTCCTCCAGTTGGGACGATGCCACCTGCTGAAGGGAGAGTCATCGGCCGCAGAGGAGTGTTTCCTTGCCGCGATCGAGGCCGATGTCGACAACATCGACGCTCGTGTAGAGCTTGCTAATCTCTACTCTACCGCCCACGAAGACGAGGAGGCTTTGATTCTGGTCAACGAGGCCATGACCCTGCAGGAGACACAAGCCGCCCTAGCCGGTGGTGCTGGCGCTGACAGGGACAAGTTGAAGGCTGTCCCGCTCTCGCGGAGGTCGTACTACTTGCACCGCCCCAAGGGCGCTTCCGTCCGATTCAAGGCCAAACCGTCCGGCGTTATCCCTACGCGATACCGCCCCAAGAGGCTGGTAGACCCGGACATGAGGCGCCGGGAGGAGATGGAAAGGGCCCAACGGCTATCGACGCAGTACCTCACGGTACAAGATCTGAAGGCCAAGATCCGCGAAGGGGACGAGGGCCTCGTCCCCGCGTGGATGGCGGCTGCGAAGGAGCTCATTGACGATTTTAGGTCCTACCGCAAGTTTTACTCTTGGGATAAGTACCTCAAGTTCTTGGGCCGGACTAATGCTACTCTGCAGCAGCGCGAGGCTGGGCAGTTGTCGAATCTGGATGTGATTGCGGAGCGCTTGTCAAAAGGTAAGGAAAGAGAATCACTTCTTCTTTTGAATCTAAATCATACATTGAGAGGTCAAAATTGCTAAACACGTTTATTTTTCGCAGCTATTATCGTACCTCAAGCGCCCGACACCCAGGATGGAGGTCTCCGCGACACGAACTTTAAAGAATACCAAGGTATTTCCTTTGGGAACTGGCTTGATTTGTTCCTCGACTACGCGCTTAGTCTTGCGGCAACTGGACAGTATGAGGAGTCGTACCGGGTGTGTGAGGCGGCCAAGGACTCTACGGTCTTTACCGTGTCGGAGGACAATGTCTTTTTCATCTACATCACTTGGGGCAGTAAGTTTTTTTTATATCCTAGCCGCTAGTTGCTGACGTTGTGTTCCCCCAATGCTAACAACAACAGCGTGCGCCATCTACGCCGGCGACGAAGAAACCTGCGTCTCCATCTCCCGCCAAATCATGCGCGACCACGTCCTCTCCTCCGACTCCTTCCGCCTATTCTCCCTCCTCTGCAGACTCTGCCAGAGCTCCATCTCCTGGTACAGCTCGGGCCCCGCGCAAAAGTTCATCCTCCGACAGATCAAGGCCATGGACGCCGCCGTTACGGCCTCGGGGAACGCGCCCGCGGGGGCTTCCGGCCATACGCATCTTGACGTGAGCCCGTTGATGCTTTACGGGCATATTCTTTTTACGTCTACAAGTTACGTCTACGCTATCCGTAAGTTTCCCCCTTTCTCTCTCGCCCTTCGCCTATCCCTCCCTGATCCCTGATCTCACTAACCAATCCCAAACGGAAAAAAATAGACTACTTTCTTCGCGCCCGCTCCCTCGACCCCACCAACCCCGTCATAAACCTAAGCCTAGGCCTAGGCTACATCCACTACGGCCTCAAACGCCAAGCCGTAAACCGCCAATACCTCATCCTGCAAGGTCTCGCCTTCCTCCTAGACTACTACTCCAGCCTCGGCCCCCACCGCTCCGACGAGGCCAACTACGGCCTCGGCAGGACTTTCCAGCTCCTGGGCCTTCAGCACCTCGCTCTCGACTACTACCGGAAGGTGCCCCTCGAGGTCCTCGCGCCGCGGACCGCCGGCGAAATACTCGGTGATGCGGGAGGCGATGAGGTTGATGGTGCGATGACGGGGGGGAGGGGGAGTCAGCATGATGGCGGGAGGGTGGTGAAGATGGCTGCGGCGTTTAATATGTGGGTTTCGTATGTTATGAGTAGGGATCTGGAGGCTGCGAGGGAGGTGTTGAGGTCTCTTGTTTTGTAGAACAAGGGTAGCTGGCTTTTTTTTTTTTTTTTGGGAGAAAAGTTGGGCGTTGAGTTTTGATTGATAGATACCCCTCTTGATTTTTTCTTTACCAAAAAAATGAGGTTCCAAATGTTCACGGCCCATATTATTATTACCCGTTCTTGCGTGTTTAGATGTCAAGATGCCACTTCCAGTGGGCGTGACTACCGCCAGTTGTCCAGGAATAGAATTCAAAGTTAAGAAGAGTACACGAAATCGATCTACTACACTGACGCCGAATCCTCATTATATTCCGTGTATATCTCGCGCCTAACTTTTTCGACTCTAAGCCCCGCACAAAGGAGAGTAAAGAAAAGAAACCACATCACCCAGTCTCACTAAAAAGAGCCTCGATCCCGAAGACTGATGATGATGGTAATCTCATCGTCTGGCCGTAGCTACCCCTTCCGGACCATGTAGGCTTTTGCCCCCGGATCCCCCCCCCCCCCCCCAATCCCTGTATATCTTGCAGATGCCCAATGCAAAGCGAAGAGACACTTGCGAAAACCACTCCCACCTGTTCCATAAGAATCAGCCGGCAATAGTGGACAAAGAAGGCAGTCAACACATTAGAAACATGGGACACGTTAAAGAGACAGAGAGAACAGAGAACAGATAACGTATCAGAACCAAATCCTCCTTTTTTTTATTCGTCATCTCAGGTCCGTAGAAACGGCATGACCATCGTTTATGCGTATGCTGGTACATTATAAACATAATGAGTAGAAACACCTAGAAAACGAAAATGAAAATGAAACAAAGAAAAAAAGAAAAAGAAAAGGGAAAAGGAAAAAAAGACAACCCAATCCGTAGGCCATCGCTATGCACATAGACGCAATGTGTTGGAATGTGTAACAACTCCCAATGACAGAGGAAATGTAAAAGACAAAGGAAAATAAAGAAATAATACCCGACACCAATGAAGACACACACACCCCAAGCCTTTCTCATAGTCGTACATGTACATGGCTAGCACATAGTAAAGTGTGCTGGCCTGGCGAATCTCCGTTTGACATCCTCCCCAAGTCGTGAGACATACAAGAGGGAAAGAGATTGCATTTTTAGTCGTTCATAAAAAAAATCATCTTCAAGTGTAACTCTTGCGCCAAAAGAGGAAAAGAAAACAAAAACTCATTAGAGGAATTCTAGCTGACAGTCATCACCTGCATGCGTTTTGGACCCATGGTCGTCGAGGATGATGTATCCATGGAAGTCCGGCTGAGGACCGAATTATTGCTTCGGCTGTGAGGCAGCCGCCGCGAGGGGCTCGAGGGGGGTTCATTAAACACTCGAGTAAACGCCGGGCTGCCGTCGTGGCGAGGTGTACGAGCAGGGCTAGGTGCAATGGGATCTGCCCTGCGGACTAGCTCGGAAAGCATGTCACGAAGGTCGCCGGCTCGCTTAACAAGAGCCTTGAGACTTCCCGTGTCGAAATGCACCTTGTTGTTCGCTTGTCCGCGAACCGGCGTCGAAACAGAGCGTTGCTGCATGGCGTCCATGACCGTCTTAACAATCCCGGAAACGTCATCAGTACTACGCGTAGCCCTATTCTCGGGTGTCCGCGGAGCGTCGGGGAGAAAACTGTCGTCGGATAGGGGCCAACTGCCGCCACCCCCACCGCCGCCGCCAAAGATGTCATCATCGGGGATGACCGATCTTCGTCGGATCGAATGACGCGAGCGAACCACCGTCGTCTTTGACATACTAATGTCCGAAAAGTCTAGCGAGGCGGCGTCAAACCCGTCGTCGTTAAACCTATCGCCGATGTTGCATGGGATCTCCGTCGGCGGGGACGAGGAAGCGGTTTGGGTGGTGCCCTCCATGGGTTCATCCTCGTCGGGTGAAGCTAACGCGATGATGCCCTCTGCTTCCTTCCAAAGACTGGCATGTGGGCCCCCAAGCATGTCCATATCGCGCCCGTGTCGGCAGAGTCGCTTAAGGTCATTTACCAGAAGCGAGAGTTCTCGGATCTGGCCAGAGTGAGCCTTGACGCTGGATTGGGATGCTTGGATCGGTTCGGGGACGACGAAGCTTCTGCACGAATCCTTGCCTGTAGTCAACTCGGTAGGGGACTCTTCTTCAAACTCAAAGTCGTCACCCCAATCTTCGCTGACGCCCTTGCTACCCAGGCCCCAAGTCCCAAATTTAGTACTGGATGGTGTCTTTTGGTTCTCGATCTGGTCATGGACAATGGGGACGCTCTGGCTCCTAACATGGGCTGCAATGGGGCCTCTCCTAGTGACGGCCCTGCCACCCCTAATGTCAATGTCCTGCTTACCATGGACAGTCTTGGGCCGCTGAGACTGGCCCTCGCCGTCCTGCTTCTCGTGAACTGCTGGCTCGCTCCAATCAAAGAGGTTGCTGAGGGGACGCTCTGTCATTGTCGAGTTCCTTGCTTCCGAGTGTCGGTTGCCGCTAATAGATGCAAGCGCTACCCGAAGATTGGGGTTTATATTTCTAGCATTCACCACGCTGTTCTTCGATGGTGGAGATAGCCGGTTACTGAGGACATCATCATCCTGGTCCATGTAGTCGTCCCTGGTCCAGTCTTCGTCATCATCGTCGAGGGACAGACGACCAAAATCCTTGTTCGGGAGTGAGTAGCGGTTGGTGCCGCCTCCCAGGGTGAACCTATCATTCCTGACAATTGTTGCTGGCTCCTGGAGGCCGCCGATGTTGTGGGTAAGGCGGACGGGTGTCAAGGCACCTTCATCATCCTCTTCCATGATCCTGTCGTGCTCACCATCCCAGTTTCGAATTAGGACCTCTTGTATCGACAATCGCTTAGCCTTCGTCTGTCCGGCAGTGCTTGGTGGCGACTCATCAAACATCGACTCGAGAGGCGTCTCGGCAGACCGTACGCGACCGGAAGCCACGGTTCTTATCGAGTCAAAGATCGTATCACTCTTGAAGTCGGTGTCATCATCGTCACCGGACATAAAATCTCTACCGTCGAAGTCGGAACTTGTCAAAGTTGGCGATCGATGAGTCCGAGACAAGCCTGGAGGTACCACGGAGCTAGAGGCACGAGAACTTCCGGACGGCTGATGAGGTCGGACAGTGGGCGAAATGGCGCCTACGGGTGAGGGCGTACCCGAAACGGCACTCAACTTCGTCAAGTCAATGTTGAAACTCGACAGACGGGAAAGAGGAGGCAAGGGAGAGGAAGTATTTCGGTTCCTAGCCTGAGCAAGCGCCTGTTTCGACGGATCGACGACATCATCCGTCGTCTTGCTCTTGGCATTCGCCCGGGTCAGTTTCCCGTTAGGGCTACTCCTCTCTTGCTGGGGAGGATCCGTCGACACTGGCGCAGACACATGCCGTTTACCTCCTGGCTTCGTCGACTCCGATCCCCGCTTGGGGCGGCGAATGCTACCTGACCGCATAATCCAATTACCCGGGGACGAAAAGGTCATAGAAATGGAACGTTTTGCCCGTTTCGAAGGAGTATCCTCGGGGGTGGAATTCGAGGAATCCGTGGATCGGCCGTTTGAATCATCAGCTACCCCTGGTTGCTCCTCCTCCGCACAATCAGGACCACGCTTTTGCGTGGGAATAGAAGAGATGGCACCCGGCTGCGTTAGGTAGACAGGCTTTCGATGACTATTATGATTAGGAGAAATCCGCTTCACCAATGTCGAAGGGCCTCCGTCGTTCGAGCGCGACGAGATTCCCTTTACACCAACCTTGACGAGGCGTGAGTGGAAGAATGAGATCCACCCGCGTGGGGCAGGGGCCGGATGAGTTAGAATATGATCCCGGTCAACCGCCGGAGAGAGGTCGAGTCCCGGCAACTGCCGGTCGAAAGAGAACTTCCTCGGCGAGCACGGTGGAGAGGTTAGGTCGATGTTACCCTGCCTTGACTGTCGCAACGTGGCCGATCTCTGGTGGCTCGTGGCCGGGCGGCGGAGGCTTGGGAGATGTGTCTTGGAACGGCGTCTGGACTGGGGATCGCTGTAGTTGGCGTGCGACGGTGGGGGTGGACGCTTCACCAACTTATTAGGAGGAAGGGGGGTTATGACGTCTGAGGGAAGAAATGGAGCGGAAGATCCGTGGGAGAAGGTCAATGACTGCGTATCGGGCCCGACACTCGACCGGACACTAGATGGGCGAATGGAAAACCGTTTTATCCACGAGCCATTGGAAGATAGAGAGTCTCTAGAAGATTCGGCAATTGGATGGGTCGAGTAATCCCCCGGCCGGTTCAAGGAGAGACGCCGCAGATGTCCTTGTTTCGAGGTCAAGTGAGGATTGGGCTGCCTCGGTCGAGGGGCGGTCGAGGTCGAGTCGGTGAGAGAGAAGTGGTGGGGGAGTGTGTTGTAGGCTTTATCCTCTGCCGCAGAAGCCGGGGTGTAGGAGCTAGTGCCTGGTCTCGAGAAAAGAGAAGCACCGGCGTAAGCGTACTCGGGACCTTCGCCGGCCAATGTAGATTTCCTCTTGTTCGTCACTGTTTGGTCGGTGGTCGAATTCGAGTCGGCCGGCTGGCTGAAGACTAAACCGGTGGCCGCAGCAGCGACAGCAGTGCCAGTTCCAACAAGCTAAGCAAGGAGGAGCGAGCCCGAGTTAGCAATTGAAGTCAACAGGCTGTATTGGAGCTTGAACGAGGAGGAATAGCTCAAGACGACAGTTGTAGAGCAAGCGGGGGGGATAGCAAGAGAAGAGGATCTAAGGTGGGCATGAAAATGCCAGAAGCAAAGAACCAAAAACTTTTGTGGTATATAATTTCCTGCGAGGCAAGCATTCATTTCTCCAGAGAATTGAGACGAGAGCAGTCCCGGGAGAACTGGAGAGGAGCAAGCCAGAGGAGTGATTCAGAATAGACGAGAAAAAAAATAAGCAGCGCAGGGCAAAAAGGAAGAAAAAAAAAGCACTGCATGCTAGGGCAGCAGCATGATCCACCGAGTTCGACGGGTGTTTTGAGTCCCCAGCCAAGGACACTAAATGCAATGGACAGGAATCCACCCTGGGAGATCAAGTCCCGACGCGGATAATTTCAAAACCAAGCACGTAAATTGGTAGAAAACGATGATCTGAAAGGAAATCAGGGAGACTCACACTTGGAATGGCCTGCATCTTCACTCTGGGGAAGAGGCCCTACTCGGAGGAGGTATGACGCGAAAGGAAAGGGACCATGTGCGCGAGCGATCGACGATGGTAAGCGGCTCTCTCCAGATGCGATGGCAGAATAAGCATCGTTCTCAGGACATTGTCAATTTCCCACGTCCGAGACCTAGATGAAATTTTCGCGTGTCGGGATCGGCTGTCGATGTTGTTTGGGGATTCGGGAGAGGGATCTGCTGGCTGACGAGGGAGAAGATCCAGGCAATGGGGAGGAAATCGAAGACCACCGCCGCAAAAACACCCTGGGTTTCTGGGTTTGTTGTTTACTCGACCCGTCCCTTCCAAAATTCCAATCCCTCCAAAGCTGGGGCGAAATGGGGAAAGAACGAGGAAGGCCCAGAAGAAAAGGAAAAGAAAAAAGAATTGGTCTCTGAGGAAAGAGACACTCGCCCAACGGGGAAAACAAAGAAAGAACCGGAAGGAGCAGAAAAAAAAAACAAGGTGGACGGAGAAAAAGTAGAAAAGTGTATATAAGAAACGAAGAGGAATAACAAAATGCTTGGAAGGACCGAGCGGATGAGGGAAACACGGTTAGAGGCAGATGTACGAGTCGCAAGTATCGATGTCAAATTACTCCTTGTGTGAAGGTACAATTGTATGCAGTATTTGGCCTGGTACAATTGTACGTATTGAGTACCAGTATTCAGTCTGCGTCTGGGTATGTAGATGTTGCGCGGTACCGTCCCGTCTGGGTATTTTGGCAGCAGGAAGGGGGAGGGGGGTGTGTGAGTGGGTGTACGCTGTATTATTAGGTTGATGGGGAAGAAGGAACGAGCCTCTCAAGGAACTCGAAGAACACGGTAAAATTGGTCGGTGGCTTGACGGCACTGGACGGAGCAATCGCCAAAAATACTACATACGATCTTCAACTCATACGGAGTACGAGGTACGCGAGCTTTTAGTGGCATTCCATCCAGGGGCCAGCGCATCGATTGGGGATATGAATCCTAATGACGATAATGAGGATTGAATCAATTGATGTATGTATATCGACAATGTTCAGGTCAACGAGCAGCTGTGGAGGGTGAGGCGAGGTCGAGTAGCAGTACTACACAGCAAATGTACTTTTGAGAGACAAGCACGCACCGTCCAAGAGCTCTGCTGGTCAGGCCAGGCTATGTGGGTTGGTCGTTTCAGTCAGTGCCCTGAACCAGAACCGGGCGGGACTTGCCCAGGACATTGGATGGAGTCTGGCACTTGGAGCCCTCGTGCCCAGTACCTGCGCAGTTACGACCCCAGGGGCGCGCACCGTCATCGATGCAGTGCATGCAAGCCTGCACACTCCCTACGATTGTAAGCCTGGCGCATTTGTAGTGGATCAATCAGAAGCACTTTCAATTTTATTCCAATTTTACTTGGTCCGATCAATGCATCTAGCCCTGTCAGCCCGTGTAACGCGCCAAATTACCTGATGAGAGTGGACAAAGTCGATCCTGCTAAGATTGATGTCTCTCGCCTCATGGAGCCATCAAATGGTTAGTGGACTATTAGCCTGCACAAAAAGAAAAGACTCTGCAGAAGACAAACATGCAAATCTCGCCACTATTAGGTGTCAAATAGGATACGACCGAGGATAGGGAACAAAGGGCTTTCGTGGGGGCATTAAGCATATTGAGAAATGCCAACTATATCCTACTCGGTCGCTCATTGTGCCGTTGAGGCAGACTGCTTCGTCCAAAAAGATAGGATAGGTGAGCTCATCCAAGTCTCGCCCATGTCCTGAATTAATTGCCCTGATTCCTCTGAATCTCGGCCCCGCCAAGGGTTAGACTTGAACCTCCGTTGTCTTTAGCCCCCAAAGGTTTCTACGAAGGAATCTCCAGTCATTCTTCACTCCTTCGGAGCTTAGTGGACACTCTAGAATACGTCCAGACAGGGACAGGCTAGCTCGCTACGAGTCGGTTGAGACGGCTTACTGCTTGAAGCTGTGTCGCGTCGAGACAGATTGCGTCAGGACACTGGCAGAGAGAGTCCAAGCCTCCAAAGGGCACTAAGGTGGGTACTGGGCATTTCCAGGCGTGTCAAGCGACAGAGGAATTATTTAGTTCAGCACACAGGCGTCAATTACAAGATCAGTGCCATTTTGTGCTATTATCCATTGGCTCCCACGTTTTGTCTGCTTCACAAAGAGTGAGATCAGGATGAATCTGATACTCATCAGTTGATCAACACTACGTACTCATGCAGGCCAACTGTTAAGGGAATGGTCTGCGAGAGTGTCGCAGGCATGCAAAAGAAGTATTACACTACTTCATACAGCAGAATAACGGCGACGAGAGCAAATCGTACGCAACCGCCGAGGTTGTCTTGGGACAATCTCGCAGAGTCTGTTCTTGGAAGCAGACTCAGCCAAGCTGTGGAGAAGAAGAGGAAAAAAGCCAACAATTGAAGAGGCCAGACCGAAAAGTCAGGGCACAAGGCACTGAAGACGCTCCGACACCTTGCAATTTGACATTTCAACTCTCTTTGGGTTTTCGTCTGGGGTCCTGCAGTTGCTGTGTCATATGCCCATTTCCACGGATCCACCGAATTGGCTCTAAAGATGAGAGAGGCGTTGTTCCAATCCCACCCAAGGAAAGACAGACTCGTATCTGTGCGTGGATAGGCTATTATTACGAAGTACGGAAGAGCGAAGGACTCCTTACGCGCTGGCTGCGTTCTACATGCTATTTGAGGCTAAGACACCCAGTCGCGGGGAATTTCTAACTACCGACCTCCGACTCTTCGGCTCCTTCGTACACCATGAGAGGAAATGTGGATGAATACACACTTATTCGACCTGTCTAGGGCAATCGGCGAAGCAATGTACACACCATCGTTTGCTTGGTACTCACGTATTCTACGATGGCCTCAATCCGGCTTCGTACGCAACTCTTAGTCTCATTCATCAAGCGTTAAACCGAAACCCACTTCCGCTGGTTCGAACGAAACCTGTGGGGAACGAGATTTAGTGCATCATACACAGCGGTACTGGGGCATATCGGAAACCAGAGATGCTATCTGCAAGGATACGTGATCGGCATTATTCTCCATGAGAAATTGTAGACTTTTATTACCGAACAGGATCCAAGATGAGAGGGGGGGGATTAATGAGAGACAACTGCAACTCAGACAAGAATAAAAAGGACATCCCCTGCCCTGTTCATCTGTTAGTCGAGGGTGGGAACGCCGAAACGCCTATCAGCTTGCGAGGATGGACTCGACTTGTCGAAAATACTCGCGGAGACAAATTCCTACTCCGACCGAGAACCATGCAAATCGACACACAAGATCCTTGAAAATTGCTGGGCAGCTTTTACCAGGATAAGGCGGGACAGAGTTGCTTCTGCAGGGATGATGGCGGACGCCGTCCATCCATAATCCTCCCATGTTTCCAGCTCTCCCCTGTTCCCTGATATGCGATGTAGTTTACCTGATTCCGCGAGTTTCGGTACAATCATTTTTTCCATCAATTGATGCAGGCGATGTCGAGATACTCCTTCGAGTGAGGTGCTTAGCAGTTTCGAGATGTGCCTCCTACTTCTACTTCTCGCCATGTACACACACGACAACAATTATTATTGCACGTGCAACGGTCCTCGCATCAATCGCCAAATACAACCAGTCTCACCATAATTTACTCCGTCACCGAAGCGCCCGTGTCACAAGAAGAGCAGCAAAGTATTTATGCCAAATATTGTCCCAAACGTACGAAGTATGTATGTCACTTGGAGCTGCCTCCCCAATCCTCCTTCGTACATGGTAGATCTACAGGGCTACCGTCTCAACCCAGTCAAGATGCATCATGGTCCTCCCTCCCAGATAGGAATGGACGTGGCAAAGCTTGCCCGCATCACTAGACAGACCGCATTGAGATAAAGCTGCTGTATAATGACGATATATTTGACTAGAGTTCAGCTTGCCAGATTCCTCATGAACACGCAATCAATCAGTAACCGACTAGATCGGCACGACGAAGGAGGTTACCCCAAAGCTTGCAGAGTAGATTGAGTCGAAGAGAACACACGTCTATGTCAAACGACAACACATCCCCATGATATTTCTTGACTGGCTCTGCAAGTTGAGGTCCACCGGCCATAAATGGCGGCCTCTGTTTTGATCTCCCGGAGCTGAATCTCTAGCTGTTTTTTTATCAAGATCAAAATAAACATCCGTGGATGTCAAAACAAATACGAAGTACGAAGTCGTCGCTGTGTTTGCTTTTTACTATCAAGCTGTTCTCGATGGGCCGACCACAATGCAAACTGCAACCGACTCCCGTCGGTTCGGCATCCAACCTGGACATGCGCCCGGGATTCATGGGCCCGATGAAATATCACCCACCTGGAACCCGCTAACATATAGTATTACACCCCGGCCCACCGCCCATTGACATCATTATGTCGTGAGCAAACCCTTGATTCAAACAAGTATCAACTGGAAGATTATCATTGTAAAAACCCAGTCTCGAGTCATACGCGACACTCGCTTCAAGTCCAGAGGCTCAATTCCAACAAAGATCCCCGAATGATTTACACCCGCATCAGCCCATACCTCGAGATATTGCCCTCCTAATTTGAACCAGACTTGTCGAAGACGGCGGTCACCTCGGCACGAGAGCGGCTTGTTATTACGAGGCACCTGCAGCACTTTGAATATACGAAGTAATGGAGTTTACCCTCGTTTGCCAAAGACTGCATGAGATCCGTCTCGGCGTAGTGCTTGCTAGAGTGAAGGGAAGTTGCTTTTTTGTCCAAATCGGTGCAATCTTCGTTAAGGGAAAAAAGAAAATCCTTCGCCCAATACAGGGAAGGAAAATTGGACGCTCGGATGGTTTAATAAACCGGCTGGTCTCGCTTCCCCGCAAGGAAGCTTGGGAACATCAACAGATGCAGTGGCCCCGTTGGACACATTGCTCGTCCTACAGGCGGACGGCAGGCTCTCTTGGCTGTGCCTGGAATTTCAATATCCCACTGCAGGTGTACACGTATTCATCTCCTGGAGCAGCACAGGATCTATTATCCTTGCACTTAGTAGAAAATCCATTGATCTTTTACCAAGACCGGTCAGCTTGACAGTCGGTCCTGTCGTAGGTCTCCATCGCCCTGTTCTTCAGACGCGACCATGGTCTCGGGTTTTGACACGCGAGCTGGCAGGATTTGCATTGAAAAACACAAAGCAGATTGAAACACGCGGTCTTCCCAGCGGGCCTCGCCAATGCAGCCTTGGGAAGCCTATTTCTCTCCCCATTCTTCGATTATAGCCTATGCGTGTGTGGACGTTCCCGCGAAGAAGGGAAGCATTGATGGGAGGAAAAGGTGAGGTGTGACAGGGTGTAAAGCCGGCTCTGGGACGAAAAGGGAAAACCAGCCCGCTCACGCAGCTACTGTGGCTGGCTTAATAGGAAATGTCATGGACCACCAGCAACACAAGAACGATAGGATTTTGCCTACTTTGTTCGTACACCATTGTACCTAGAGACAAAACAAGCCGGAAGTACTGGGTGGTCCAGTCGGTTGGGCCGACGCCTTCCCTCTTCTCACCTGGTGTAATGATACCTCAGTCCGACGTTCAATGTTGTATCAAGGTTTCTCATGTACGAAGTATATCTGTGGAGGACTGAGTACGACAGGTCACTTGCATCTTGATGTTGTCCAATGTCGGAAGTCATGATCAGCAAAGTCTGCACCAATGTTAGGAAGGAAGGAGGCTCTGTCAACGGCGGAGCGGAGGCAGGAATAAACAACAACGACCGGAGGAGCCTGAAAGCTCCCCACTTCCTTGAAAATGGCAGCTGCTCGGGTCCCTCCTGCCCTGCCCCTCGGCAGAGGCTCCGACCCTATTTCGTACTTCGTGCTTGTCAAGGCAGGTATTACAGAGGAAATTGACGGAAAACAGTTGAGGCAGGTTGTTTCACTTGTGCAACAGGCACTTCCCTCATCCTTCACATTCTGTTGGTTTGATCATTGATCAATATGTTTGTCAATCGAACAAAGTCCCCCAAGATTTGCCCGTATCTGCAGCCGTTTCGCCCGCTTTCCCGCCTCACCAATCTTCCATCCATCACCATCACTGATATTAACCGTGAACATTGCGATTCGACGCAAACGGCCAGCTACAGCGTGTTGCCTTCTTTTTGCCCCTCTTTCCCGCAACCAACCCGAAGTTTTCTGGGCATCTTTCCAAACCAAGGGAAATCTCCCAGCTCATCCAATTGGCAGGGAATAAGACCCAACTCCCCCTTGTTACGTACGGCCTACCCTCGGTACTGACGCGCGATAATATTTGCCCAACGTAAGGGCAGGGAATGCAAAGGGTGAAGTAGAACGTACAAAGTGCAAGAGAGTCCTCGCCAGGTGACGGAATTGGTCACTGCGAGAAGCGCTTTTGCCTTTTGTCCCTTTTCTTTGGGGGAATTGTGGGGCGTGATGACGGCCCCTCTTCCTGCTGGATCCGAGGATCTCACCATTCACGGTGACGAAAGAAACAGCGAGTGGCGAGCTTAACCCGAGCAAAACAAAATGGGGCCCGTCAGCAGGTCGCCATAGAGAGTGTGGGCCTAGGCCTGGACCTAGACCTAGACCTGAACCTCATAACCTACTCGTCGGTGAGGGCAGGATGCAGAGATGGCGGCCTCTGAAACTGCCATAAGATGTGGGAAGCCTCCCCGGCCGGCCGGCAGTGGCATTGGCATCAATTGATTTGTTCTCCATGCGAATAAACCAGGCCAGGGGGGGAGAGGTAAGATCATCGATGGCTTAGGTATTCCATGCCTCGATGACGAAAGCCTGGCTATGTAGTTTATGGCACAGAGATCAAGGTGCCAGAGCCACCTTGACCCACGAAGGAGTTCGGTTCTAAGGAAAGCTCCATGCTCCCCGCCGTCGGATCGCCGGGCTTCTTACCTCCCGGGCCTATCCTTGTGCTCTTCACGGTCTTCCAGAACCTGTTGCAGTCAACCAGTTTCCGGTTAGAATCAGCAGGGCTCACCATTGAGGCTGTTGCACATCTTTTCCTCCCTGAGTGACGAGATCGACGGCGACGCTTCTAATTTCTTACAGGTAGTTTATTACTGCCCCTCGTGTCTGCGGTCTGCCACAATCGACCCATCACTGTGCCGCCCTTGCAGCCCTAGAAGATCGGCTCCCCGCCCCTCCTTCTGACACGATTCCGCGGTCGAAGTAAACTACATCACTAACTCCACTAAATGAGAATCACTCTGGATGCAACAAGTGTACGAAGTACCACGGGCTGAAATGCTCTCGTCCAATGTGCAGAGGCACGACGCATGGCCCGTCTCGTCTCTGTGAAATCTGACAATCTTAATTTGTACCTTGCAGCTACTGACACTCGCAGCAACGCGACGAGAAAGACGTGCCGTCCCACAGCTCACATCAGTACCTTTCGACGTGTTGTTAATCTAGAATCGATGGTGCCGAAGATCGTTGGTTGTTCGCATCAAGTTGTAGTATCCCAAGGCACGAAGCCAGACGCCACATCTTCAAGATCGCGGCGGAAATCTGGGGCCGTTGAAAGTCTAAATTCTCACTCAAGGGGTATTATCGTGACTTGGCGGCGAAACGCCTCTCTGGTTGGATGGAACAAGTAAAAGCCTCACGCCATCGTTTATATCGGCTCCAAATCTCAAGCCCAGGAACGGGGTTGGCGGACGAAACATCCATTGATCGACCATGTCATTGCCCTTGATGGAACCTCAGCCATAAGCCATCGTCCACTAGCTGTTCGGCGTGGTCACCTGCGTCAATCAAGATTCCGCGCAGCCAATATTCAACCGACTCTTTTCGATAGTTGGAATTTTTTCCCTTCTTTTTATTTTTTTTATTTTATTTTATTTTATTTTTTTTTTTAATTTTTTTTTTATTCAAGCCCGTCTTCGCTGATGCCGCGGGCTAAAACTATTAATATCTTGGAAACGCGAAATGTGGTCCGACTGCCCAAATCCCAATTGGATGGATGCTTCGATAGGCTTCCTCCCCGGTCGCAAAAGCACCAACAAATGGACCACTCTCCGGCTTCAGGATGAATTCGCTTCTTTGCAAGACCGAATCCCCCCGAAGCAATTCCGCACAGACTTTGGAAACGTGAGATAATCAACGCCTGCGCCGAGTGGTTTTGCGAATTCTTCCGCCCCGTGAATGGGTGGGGATTTGAATCCATGCGAAAGTCCATCCGACAGGGCCTAGGGCCGTTGCGACATCAATGATGAGTGGCGCAGAGGATACAATCATTATTTTGTAAGCCGCCTGATTGCCCTCTAGAACAGTCGAATCCTTCGCTCGTCAAGCGAGAACCGGGCTGGCTGTCTGAGAACTTTCTCAGATGCGCAGGAGCTCCTCTGGTGGAGTGGGGTGAGCCAGAAACAAAGGGCAGGCGAAGTAATCTACGAAGCACTAGAGTCGAGCTTCGTTCGACCTGTCTCCTCTGCCCTTTTTTCCCATTTTTTCTTCGCTTCTTTGCCACAACGGTTGTATACGGCAGCGTCTGCCGGGACCATTGCTCCGTAAACCTTTCCTTGTCAATGGTATTCTATACCCTATCTCGAAACCATGTGCCGAGGTCAAGCTAGTCTAAAGCCCACACCGAGACTTGTGAACACTTCGTAGGATTTAGGGCCAAGATCTCTAGGGACTATCGTGTAAGACCGATCCCACTGTGACCGGGATGGTCGAGTTAGCCACGCATGGAACAGCCCCTTCTTTCAGCTTAGCCAGGTTCATGTCTCTAACACGCTCTTAATGCACACACAAAGTCCAGCTACATCCAGAGTCCAGACATCAAGTCTTATCCAGAAGTGGATTTGATTTTCAAAAGCGAGAGGAGCAGACATGCTTCCTCTCCCGCCATCAAGCGCAGCCATCAAACTGATACCAACAACCTCAAAACGCGGACCCCGAAACGAGCTTCTCCCATTTCCGTCCCCAAAGGGAATGATGCGCGGCCGGTCGCCCGTGAGATCACGGAGAGTAACATGGTAGCCATTCCTCCCATCCCTTTCATTAAGGCCTGCTGAAAACTGCTACCGTCGCATCGTCACCCCCTGCTAGACCCCGCTATTTCCGGCTCTTCCTTACCCACGGGTCCCTTCGTTTGGGTGCTTGAGTGGGCTGCAACCTCAGTCTGTATGGCCTTTCTCTCACTTCGTTGTGTCGCGTGTAGCCGCCCCAGACTTTCCTTCTTGTGTTGATGTATCTTGACTGCTCCTTCACATCGGAATGCAAGGAGGATCCTAGCGCGATGCCACCAGTACCAAAGAAACAGTAAAGCAGATACCAGGACATCGAGAAGTTTGAAAAGCAAAAAGCAAAGTCGTCCCACTGCCGGGAAAATCATCCGATTCCCAGGAAATCCTCTCCTCGTTTACTCGAGAAAGCTCTAGTGTACACTATGGAAGATTCTATTGCCGAGAAGACAATGTCGACGAAGCTTGTAAAAGCCCCGTTCGAACCAACACGAAGGGAGGCCGAATCCTTCGTTGGGCTTATATTCAGTCTCTTAAGATACTCCCTTTCGCCTGTTCCGTGTTGTTCAGCAGTTTGGGGAATTTATACGTAATGGCCGGACTAGAGTTACAGCGAAGGGAAAAACGAAAATCTATAAGATGAAAGCCTGGTTCGCGAAATGCTGTATAAGAAACCATATTTTAGCCTCCAGCCGAAGCCGTCCAGAGTCCCCTGAAGAAGGGATCTTTGGTAGATGAGGACGGGAAGTCCGACCGGGGACTCGAGCCGTCTTGAGGTCGGAAGCTACGCACATCGATTCAAGAGTCAACCTTGAGAAGCGCTCGTGTTTGTCCAAGCTTGACCCTTTGTAAATGGCACTTCCCTTGAGCAATGCCTACAGGTTCTGCTCTCGCAGTTTTTGATGAATCTTCTTGAGCAGAGTGAGCTCCCTCTTGAGGCAGCGTAGCTCGGTCGTACGTACACTGCCGCCTCTTAAGTTCGATGACTAGCTCGCGGTAACATATGAATCCTCCGATATGGGAGGTCTGTTCGCTTCGTAATTTCGATCCTTATTATTTACCATGGCTAAAATCTCACTGTGGAGTCGTTGGAAATCAAAAGAGCAGGAAGCTCTCTACTCGAAGTCTGTTCGATATTGAGGAGAGCACCAGGCTGGGGACATCTTCATACAAAAACGTGGCCTTAAATTGACTAGGTTATATACAGCCATCACAAACACTCCGGATTAGGGAGCTCCAATGCAAGATGGTTATTGCTCCCTGCCGGTAATCCTCCCAGTTCCAGTTCGAGCAAGGAGTCTTTCCCTCTTCAGGATGATCACTTTCCCAGTACGCTCCGGGAGAGATGTTAAGATGTTAGAGGTATGCATGCCTATTTCTTCTTCTGACCCGTGTGTGCATGTGGAGACGAGACCAAAGAAATAAAAGAATTGGCTGGTAAGGAGAAGTAGTAGAGAAGATCGGTAAAAGAATAACCTCTCTGCATTCCTTCTATGTTAGATAAGGAAACTTTGTCTGCGAGAAAGCATTCGGGATGAGCAGATGCGCCGTGTCCGACTTAGGCGTACGAAATACCTGTGTACTACGAAGTACGTACGCACTGAAGTCTCGGTACCATAAAAGGCGTATAACCGAAAGTGAGCACACGACGAACACGGCGCAGGTCTGTTCTTTCGTCTCTAGGTTGATGCTTATGCCGTTGAAGCGTGAGGACCGTGATGTCTCTCTAGCTGAAGCTAAGGATGTTTTGTGGCGTGCTGACAAGACGGAGATTCCAGATTCCTTGCATCCAACTAACCTGCTCTGGGCCTAGTCTCTTGACCGCCTCGCCCAAAGGCCCCGGGTTCGAGACCAGATATTCCTTTTCTTTCTCACGAACCTCTGAGATCCACAGGGTTGGGTAGACTCGAGAAAATCGAAGACACCATGTTGCAATGGTGTGCATCTAGCCAGAATTTCCCTGGTTTTGTTTGATCTTTCACGGAGGGTGCCGGTGGAGCACGTTTCCAGTGCGCTCAGCCTTTTTGCTCGCATGTTCAATGTCTGAACCAGTTCTCGGATAAAAGAACGAACCGAAACAAGCTTGTCTGCAACCCGCTACAAGTAGGTCGAGGATTGTCAATCAAATTAGCGCTCGGGCACGAATATAGGTACCTTAATTTTGTCGGTGACTTCCGACTGCCCTCTCCATTTCTTCTCTCACTGGATCTAAGTGTTTCTTCGCCTTTAGCCAAGAGCTTCTTGATACCCCCCACGAAATCTTGCTCATCTGGGATCGTTTGGTCCCCAGTTTGCCACGAAAGGCACCAAAAGAATGAGGCACAATCTCTGAAATGTAGGTCATCGAACAAGATTGGCCGAGCAGCCATGGGTAATTGAGCCATCTCGCGTCGTCAGCGATGCCAATTGGGAAAAATCATCTGTCGGGACACGCATCCATTGGCTGGTGAGAAAGCCTTTAATTCATCCTCTGCGCGGAATCCTGGCCCTGGCTCATCTGCTTGGAGGTCCCGCGACTTCGCGAACTTTGGTTACCCCGCCCTATCGCGTCTGACGCGTGTAGGGAAGAACTTGGACAAGGGTTGCGTGATATTCTCCGCGACTCTGGTTCCTTATTCGTCCGGGGTTCGCGCTCCGCAACGGGCTCTTGTCTGCATAGCGTAGTATTGGCAATCATCCATTTTTGCTGCCCTGTCCCGGGGTTTCAGAAGTGAGATTCTTCATATTTGGAGCAGAAAGGGGAAAAAGAAACGAGATAAAAAGTAAGAAAGGGGGAAAATGGTGGGAGAAGGGGGAGGAGGAAGAACCAGCAAAACGTGAAGAACTCTCCCATAATGTGGATGCCCATGCGTTGGCTCATATTCAACATTTGCTTTTTTTTTCTTTTTTTTCCATCATCACATTCACAAGGCTCAGCCAAGTCAAGTCCCCTGCTTCGAGTCTTGCCCACCTGTGCCGCTGGGCGCTTCCTTGCATCTCTCCCTGTTTTCCAAGACTTCCAAGCTGGCTTCGAATGCAAATAGCGACAAGGAGCTAACATAGCTAGATGCTCAAGGGGTTTGGAGAAGCCATTTTCCAGGAATGATCCCAGGAAATAGGAGCGATGAGTCGGTACATTTTCGCGATACGGAGTCGCAGTACAGTAGTGGATAGGACGATTGTCATGGGATGGAGAACAGCCCCAGGTTCATCCATGGAGAGGGAGAATGCTCGATTTTCTTCCGCCTTTGTTACACTGTACGGAGGAGCTTACTTGCGTACTCCGAATTTCCGGCCCCGCCTCTGTACATTAGCCGTCCGGCACCTGTCATGACCCGACAGCTTGGTCCGTGCAAGGAAGGAAATATTGAGAGACCCAAAATGTGGCCTCAGGAACCAGGGGCGGTGGTGACGAGTTTCTTGTCACGTGATTCCTGTCAACGACAGTGCCCCGCCACTGCCAAAAGATTCTCGTGGGGTTCTGAAGGTGGTGAATGCACTACAATTGTATCTATCTGATGCTCAAGGGCTAGATATTAGGCTTGGTTTGTTGAAATCTAGCAGTCGGAAAGTGAGGATAAAACCGAAACGTGCCTTTTTTTCCTCCATTGTTGTCGATTCGCTACGCCGAACGTTGCGAGTTGTGGCAGGGTTGTGTCTAGGCCAAATTACCTTCACTTAGTCTCAACCAAGAGCGATTTGATATATCCCTTTGCTCATCATGGAGGCGGAAATCAGAACCATCTTGCCCAATATCGATCCCATTATCTCGGAGTACTCCGTGGGGTTCCTTACCCATGCATCCACTGTTTGGTCTGAGGAGGATGAGGCTGCCAACTCTTCGCCTCTAGCAGATGCTGCTGAGGCAGTCACCGAAATCCTCGTCTCGGCCTCTGGACAGCCGGGTTCTCCCCTAGAGAAGAAGATCAAGGCCCTTGTGGATAAGTGGGTGGACAAGTATGCTGCGGCGAATGGCGGCGAGCGCCGAGGACCGTCCGTCGTTAGGCGACTGGACCAAACCATCCAAGTGAGCTCGCAGAGAAACATGTCCTCTACCCTGGCCGTTTCTACCGGTGGCGTGGATCTAGAGTCTGCCAATGCCCGAAAGGTAGAGTCCAAGGTCGACCGAAAGAAGCTGGAGAAGGCGGAGAGGAAAATTGCGGCCAAGCAGCAGAAGAAAACCTTCAAGACTGTCGAGTACGAGGCCTCGCGTCTGCTCAACCAGCCCGAAAGCGCGCAATCCTACGAAGAGTTCTACATGGCCGTCAACCCCTTACAACTGGGTTCCGGCCAGGGCCAGAACAAATCAAAGGACATTAAGCTCGACAATATCGACGTATCTATTGGCGGGAACAGGATCCTCACGGATACGAACCTCACACTCGCACACGGACACCGGTATGGTCTCGTTGGTCACAACGGTGTTGGTAAATCTACTTTGCTCCGTGCTCTCTCGAAGCGAGAGCTGCCTATTCCCACTCACATTTCTATTCTTCACGTTGAACAAGAGGTATAGTATAACTCCGACCCATCCGCATGAGGATCTTCGTCAGTACATTTTGCTAACGTTTGTCAGATAACTGGTGATGATACACCGGCGTTGCAAGCTGTGCTTGATGCTGATGTCTGGAGAAAAGTCCTGCTTAGAGAGCAGAGTGTAAGTGCTGCCATTCTATCTCGCTGGTCTAATCTTTCACTATACTGACAGCGCGTTGCGTAGGAACTCACCGAGCGCCTGGCGGACATTGAAAAGCAACGTGCGTCCATGGCGGATACGTCCACCGATGCCTCAAAACTTGACCAGGACCGTGATACTCTCGATCAGAAGTTGGGAGATATCCAGTCCAAGCTAGCTGAAATGGAATCGGACAAAGCGGAACCCAGAGCTGCAAGCATTCTTGCTGGTCTCGGCTTCTCCCCCGAGCGTCAACAGTATGCCACAAAGACCTTCTCCGGTGGTTGGAGAATGCGTCTTGCTCTTGCGAGAGCACTTTTCTGTGAACCTGATCTCCTCTTGCTCGACGAACCGTCGAACATGTTGGACGTTCCTTCGATTACTTTCCTTTCCAACTATTTACAAGGTTACCCCAACACTGTCTTGGTAGTCAGTCACGACAGAGCGTTCCTCAACGAGGTGGCGACGGATATCGTTCACCAACACTCTCAGCGGCTTGACTACTACAGGGGAGCTAACTTCGACTCTTTCTACGCCACAAAGGAGGAGCGGAAGAAGACTGCCAAGCGGGAATACGAGAAGCAGATGGCGGAGCGGGCGCATATCCAGGCCTTCATCGACAAGTTCAGGTACAACGCTGCCAAGTCACAGGAAGCGCAGTCCCGTATCAAGAAGCTGGAGCGCATGCCAGTACTGGAACCTCCGGAGACGGAGTACAGCGTCCACTTCAAATTCCCCGATGTGGAAAAGCTGTCGCCACCTATCGTGCAGATGACCAATGTTACCTTCGGCTACACCAAGGACAATATCTTGCTGAGAAACGTCGATCTCGACGTCCAATTAGATTCACGGATTGGCATTGTCGGTCCCAACGGTGCGGGTAAGACGACAGTTCTAAAGCTTCTCATCGGAAAACTTTCGCCACTGTCTGGTCTCATGTCCCAAAACCCTCGCTTGAGGATAGGATTCTTTGCCCAGCACCACGTAGACGCCCTCGATCTCACCATGAGTGCCGTTTCTTTCATGGCGAAGACCTATCCCGGCAAGACGGACGAGGAATACCGTCGCCAGCTCGGTGCGTTTGGTATTACAGGAACAACGGGCCTCCAGAAGATGGCTTTGCTCTCCGGAGGTCAAAAGTCGCGTGTTGCTTTCGCCTGCCTTGCCCTCACCAACCCGCATATCTTGGTTCTTGACGAACCTTCTAACCACTTGGATATCGAAGCTATGGATGCCTTGGCCGAAGCTCTGCAGAACTTCCAGGGTGGCGTGGTGATGGTTTCTCACGACGTGACGCTGCTGCAGAATGTCTGCACATCGCTGTGGGTTTGCGATAACGGAACGGTCGAGCAGTTCCCTGGAGATGTCAACGAGTACAAGAAGAGGATTTCGGCCCAAGCAGACGCCGCGGGTGTGGTGAAGAGGCACTGATAGACTGATACGGAACACAGGAAGGTTTAGCTCGTATCGTCGAGATGATTTCACCCTATTAAACGAAGGCACGGGGTGGGCCGAGCTATTATCGGGCCTGCTTAGATAGCATCTCATTTGGCACATGGCACATGGATATGAAGCTCTGAATTCCTGTGAGAACAAAACCTTAGCTTGTGTCGTGAACATCATCATAATAATTTTCCCCGAGCTTCCTTGTGATAGTACACGTCGAGTACCAAGGGAGTACCTCGTGTGTTTGTTGTTGGATGGCTCGTATCCGTGAACAGGTGGTAACAACTGTTCACCGGTTCCTCGCCACTCATTCCCCCACACTTCGAGGTCTCGGGGTCAGGGATCCGGGATGACCAGCCAATAGTGGAACCAAAAAAGAGCGCTAAATATTCTGATAGGCAGTGATCTTTCGAGAATTAAGATTGGTCGTAATTCCAAAGGTCCCCAATGAACGACTGGCCCAAATCAGCTCAGCACACCCGGATCGCTCTGTCCTGACACCTGAGCCGGTACGTATTTTAATGCTTCCAACTATATGCCGGGCTTTCTATCCCCCTTTATTCTTCGTCCTCGTCCCATGAATGCCTTTTCTCAGACTCAGACATGTTTGGCGTCGTCAGATAGGATTGGCTGCCGCTGGTTTGATACGATGCTCTGATTTTTCTTGGCCCTCCGAGCGCCGAAAGTCAAACCCGTTGGCCCTGAATTGTTGGCAGGCAAGGGTTTAACACAGGGGACCCGTCATCAGTGAATCTGGGCAGGTGCCTGGCGCAAGGGTTCAAGCTACTCTTGCCAATTACAGACGCGATAGCGTGGGGCACGGGCCACGGATGGTAAACAAGCGGGGTACTGGTGGGTGCGACCTGCACGGAGAGTTCAGTGAGTTGACGTTTGGTGAGGTGGTCTGGCCAGAGTACTTGGGGGGTTCCTCTCTGGTTCTTATGCGATGCTGGTACCATGGTTGTATTTCCAACGTTAGTGATCGGGTCGTTAGGCCCGGGAAGGTCCCTTCTTTAGGCAGTAGCACCTGAGCAAGACCAGTCTCGTTGCGGGAAAGGGGCACTGTTTTGGTGGAGTTGGCGGACGGTCGCTCCTGCCAACTTCCCCTGACGCCGGCAGACGCCTACAGAGGGGTACTAGACCAGTACCTGGAGCCAGAGCCCAGGGTGCTCCTGATGTTGTGTAAATTACTCCAATGTTGGGTTCGGTACAGCTCAGTCGCCCCCCTAGACTAGGCCCAAAATCTCAGTGATCTATCTCCCAGTGTGGCCACACACCATCTTTTGATTTGCTCCAGGTACCTTACATAGCGTACCGCCACCCACAGCCAGCAAAGCCAGAGAGCAACCTCAGGTCTCCCCTTCCCCCCCGGTGGCGGTGAACAATTTCATCTTCAACCCCAAACAAAAAAATCAACAAATTTCTACCCTCGACTCGGAACCTCCTGAAGCCAAACCCACTCCTAAACCATCCTCTCTTCTTCTCCCCCCAAACGACCACCTCCCCGCCTTTCCAACCCTCCCAGGCGACATATCTACGCGAGCTGCATAGTATCAGCTCGTCGTTTCTTTATTTCTAATCTTCCATCAAGGAAAGCTTTTTCTCTTCTTCAATAACGTCGAAAGACATTCAGAACCGCCACCATGCGCGAGATCGTAAGTCGCCTCACCCTCTATCTCCCGAACTCTTCAAACCGAGGATCTTTTTTGTTTTCCGGTCCCCTCCCACTCCAAGCTCGCGATATCCTATCTCGGGATGCATCTCGACCTTCATCATCGCCATTCGACGCTCTTTTGCTATCGTCTGGCGGTGAAGCTGTCGTCGGGCAATATTGCGACGCGTTCAAGCTTGCCTCCTTTAACGGCGGTGCCCTTGGTGTCCCCGCCCACAGGACGAGACATAGCTTGAAGAGATGCAGCCTCGTCCAATAAACCATCCAATGGGTTAAGTTTCGAATGCTAACGTATATTTTCTTTTTCCTCGTGTACAGGTTCATCTGCAGACAGGCCAGTGCGTAAGTAAATTCTCGAGGACCCTATGTCCTTTCCCCCCTGCTTCCATTTCCCTTCTGGGCCATGATCTTGTCTGCGGGGCTAACGTTCATTTTTGCCCCCCTTTCTAGGGAAACCAAATTGGTGCTGCCTTCTGGTGCGTACATTATTCCCGACGACGCGCGATCGAGAAACGGATGCGAGAATATAATTCTTCTGTTCGAGATATTTCTATTTGATGGACAGAGCACTTATCGTATTTTTAGGCAAACCATTTCTGGCGAGCACGGTCTTGATAGCAACGGAGTGTACGGAACCCCCTCATCCCTCCCCCAAATTGCCAGTCACATCGACTGGTGCTGCTCTCACTTTCACGGCAGACACTGATTGTCCCTTATACGTCAAAGTTACAATGGCACTTCTGAACTCCAGCTTGAGCGCATGAGCGTTTACTTCAACGAGGTAAGTTTTTGGTTCAAACTACGGGCTGGTTGGTGTGGTGTCATCCAGCCTCCGTTGTTGCGGAAAATACTAACGTATTGGTTACCTCCACATTATAGGCTTCGGGCAACAAATATGTTCCTCGCGCTGTCCTTGTAGATCTCGAGCCCGGTACCATGGACGCCGTCCGTGCTGGTCCCTTCGGCCAACTTTTCCGTCCCGACAACTTCGTCTTTGGCCAGTCCGGTGCCGGCAACAACTGGGCCAAGGGTCACTACACAGAGGGTGCTGAGCTCGTCGACCAGGTCCTCGACGTCGTCCGTCGTGAGGCTGAGGGCTGCGACTGCCTTCAAGGTTTCCAGATTACGCACTCTCTCGGTGGTGGTACCGGTGCCGGTATGGGTACTCTCTTGATCTCCAAGATCCGCGAGGAATTCCCCGACAGGATGATGGCCACCTTCTCCGTCGTCCCCTCCCCCAAGGTCTCCGACACCGTTGTCGAGCCCTACAACGCCACCCTCTCCGTCCACCAGCTCGTTGAGAACTCGGATGAGACTTTCTGTATTGACAACGAGGCTCTCTACGACATCTGCATGCGCACTCTCAAGCTGTCTCACCCCTCGTACGGTGACCTCAACCACTTGGTCTCTGCCGTCATGTCCGGCGTCACCACCTGTCTCCGTTTCCCCGGTCAGCTCAACTCTGATCTCCGAAAGATTGCCGTCAACATGGTTCCTTTCCCTCGTCTTCACTTCTTCATGGTCGGCTTTGCCCCGCTTACTAGCCGTGGTGCTCACTCTTTCCGTGCTGTCACCGTGCCCGAGTTGACCCAGCAGATGTTCGATCCCAAGAACATGATGGCCGCCTCCGACTTCCGCAACGGCCGATACCTCACCTGCTCTGCCATCTTGTAAGTTTTATTCTACCCCAAACCCTACGCTCTCTGTCGAGAGTTTCTCTCTCCTTGTGAGGAATCTCTGCTAACAAGGAGTTTCCTCTCTTTCACAGCCGTGGTAAGCTTGCCATGAAGGAGGTCGAGGACCAGATGCGCAACGTCCAGAGCAAGAACTCGTCGTACTTCGTCGAGTGGATCCCCAACAACGTTCAGACCGCTCTTTGCTCTATTCCTCCCCGTGGCCTTAAGATGTCGTCGACCTTCCTGGGTAATTCGACGGCGATCCAGGAGCTCTTCAAGCGTATCGGCGAGCAGTTCACTCTCATGTTCCGTCGCAAGGCTTTCTTGCATTGGTACACTGGTGAAGGCATGGACGAGATGGAGTTCACTGAGGCCGAGTCCAACATGAACGATCTCGTCTCCGAGTACCAGCAATACCAGGATGCCGGTATTGACGAGGACGAGCTGGAGTACGAGGGAGAGCTCCCTCTTGAGGAGGAGGAGGAGTAATCGAAACGTCACACGCCCTACCTTATTCTAACGCACTGTACCTGTCGAGTCCGGAAGAAAAAAGTCCTACCCGTTATTTTGCCCTATTGTGGACTTGCGAGTTTTGCGTTGTCCTTTTTTTCCCTTTTTCTCTCTCTTTTTTCGTTTTTAGGGGTTGTGGTAATTCGCCGGAAAAAGGGGGCTTCTAGATACCTCGTGCGGTAGTGTCGTCTCGTCGTCGGCTTAACGAATTTTACTGCGTGATGCCTTTCAATACAAACAATTCATCCCTGTAATTAGCAAGTCCATAGATTGGCCGACTTTCCATTCGTTTTACGCAAGGACTAGTACAATTTTAATTCTTTTGATTCCAAACTCTTTTTGCAGGGCTCTTCTTAACTCGCTGTGTGGCATCCTGATTGTGAGACGATGGCTTTGGTCGTCCTCAACCTTGCCAGACGGCATTGCAGCAAGCTCTGGTTCGGTCAGGAGCATGGAAGTGGGGTCGCGATACCGGTTGACACCTGACCTGTCAAGTCAAACTCTCGGGCCACTCAAGGTCTTGGTGCCTCTGGAATATCCATCTCACGTGATTAGATGACTAAGCGGAAATCCAATGCCTCCGTCCACTGATCACCGGAAGAGCTCTGTCCATTGAAATTTTCGAAGAGCTTTTGGGGGGAGTGAAGCTACATCATACCGGACACGCGACGCCGACTCGATCCCTCAATCGAAAAATATAAGGGGAAAACCAAGTCCAGCACCGAACAATTCCGCGAACCGGGGTGGGACCCTAGCTTTTTCTCGAGAGAAAAACGACTTCCCCGAAATCATGTCGGTGTTTCTCCCCAGCCGGACGGCGGTGTTCGGAACCTGCGTCTCGGGGGCGAGGGCGGCGGCAACGAGGCAGTTTTCGGGAACGACGGCGCTAAGGTCGAAGCTCGGGAGGACTCCTATCTCGGTGCCGCCGGGGGTGGAGGTCAAGATTGGGGAGCCGTGGGTGAAGAGGGATTTGACGACTTATTTGAAGACTGTGAGGAAGACTGTGACCATTGAGGGACCGTTGGGTGAGTTTTTAAGAGTTCCTTTGGGTCTGCGGAGGAGGTCCGGGGACGGGGATAGGGAAGTGAGGACTGTGAAGTTTGGCTAACGTGGGTGGTATGACTGCAGGAAAAATCGAGTATGATGTGCCCGATTTCGTCAAGATTGAGATTGATCCCGTAGAGAGGCAAGCATCGCTGAGCGTGGAGGATTCGACTATCAAGCAGCAGCGCGAGATGTGGGGTGAGTCTTCTTTTTCCCCCCTTCCTCAGCACGGCTGGGATATCTTTTCCCTTTCCCACGACTTGTCCTGGACTAGCTTGCTAACTGCTCTCGCGATTCCTAGGCACAACATGGGCCTACCTCAACCGCCACATCATGGGCGTATCCGAAGGCCACACAGCCGTCCTCCGCCTCGTAGGCATTGGCTACCGAGCCGCCGTCGAAGACCGCCCCAAGCAAGCCGAATACCCGGGCCAAAAGACCCTGACGATGAAGCTGGGCTACACGCACCCCGTGGACCTGCTCGTGCCCGAGGGCGTGCAGGCGTCGACGCCGAACCCGACGAGGATCCTGCTCGAGGGGATTAACCGGGAGAAGGTGATGTCGTTTGCGGGGAAGATAAGAGAGTGGAGGAAGCCGGAGCCATATAAAGGGAAGGAAGGGAAGAAAGTTCGAAAGCATGGACATGGGGTGTGGTGGCGTGAGGTGGCGTGGCGTGGCATTGCGGGGGAGCAGGGGAGGGAACGGAAGGAAGTGTTTATTAATGATGAGACGATTAAGTTGAAGCAGAAGAAGATCAAATAAGTTTGGGGGGGGGGGGCGAAGCGAGCGAATTTGGGGGCTCTTGTATTATTTTTGGGGGGTGGTGGAGGGAGGATTTGTACGTTTAGGGACTGGATTTTGTTGTATAAATCTCTAGAACTCTGTCTGCATAGAGGGATGACCGCCATTGCGTAGAAGCAATAAACTTTTTCATCTTGATCATTTCTGCGCCAGGACCATGGAATTTAAAAACAATTGATCTGTTTAAGTGACGCTGGTGAAGATATCTTGAAGTGTTCAATGTCGTCTTGGCGTCTTCTGCGCCTTGTCCCTCTGTGGGGTCTCGCTGCAAGGCTGACCCTGAACTTTAGAGCTTCGCGAAAATAATATTTTTTGGGACAACACTTCCTCTTCAAACTTCCACGCACAACAACCGCCTACGGCTCGGAATTCTCCCGGCGTATATAACCGAGCGATCATCCTTCCAAGATCATCTCAATCTCATAATTTTCACGAGGAAAAAAATTAAGACCCTCCCGAACCCATTGACCGTGAAGCTCCTCCTACCCTTCAAACCTCCAACGCCCAAACTTCCCTCCCACCAGCCTCGAACGGAAAGAAAAAAGCTTCGGAATCCAAAAGGAACAACCACCAACCTCCCAAAAAAAAAAAAAAACTCCCGAAAACC